>JAQQZX010101933.1:0-10969 GCA_030068355.1 Notoglanidium maculatum | reverse complement strand
AAAAACAGTTTGCTTGTGATCATCATGAAATTGTGTTCTATTAAAATGTCCCAGGTTTTCCTTAGCTACAAAAATTTAGATTAGATGTAAAACATTTAACATTTTAAAGCGCTACACTAATACATCAAATTTAACTATACTGATGTTAATAGCACAAGTGATTTTTCAAAAATGTGTGATTTTTTAAAAAGATGTTTATGATAAATTTCATATATATTGTCTCAAACATAAATATTATCCACATCCATTAATATTGATGGCCTTTGCAACTAACCACTGACATACTAGAGGGAGACATTGTGCATCAAAATGAGATCGATCTATATATATGTTTCAGTCTCACAATAAACCTTTCAGTAATAATAATAATAATAATAATAATAATAATAATAATAATAGGAAATTGCCACAAGGGAGAATGTCCAGTTTTGCAATTGATTAAACACTAGAGCACTGACAGTAATTTCTTGCTATGTGACAAGTATAAATAATGCTTAATTCAAAATGGCACCAAATGCAATTTGTTAAAGGCACCCAGATCACATGTATAGTGCCGTGAAAAGTATTCAACCACATTAAATGTCCAAAATTCTTCTCAATTACAAATGACACTTACACACCTTGTTCCAGACAGTATTCTTTTACTGTAAACCATTATGCTCGTAAAATAAAAAAAAAGTCACAATTCATTAAAAAAAAATTGAAAACAGAAAAACGCTGCTTTGCATAAGTATTCAACCCCTACAGACTAGTATTTGGTAGAGCCAACATTTTGTTTCAACAAGTTGTTTCAAAAGAGGTTGGACTATTCTAAAGTGCAATCTCTCTGCTGCCACACATCACAGAGGGCAGCACCAGAATCTGCTGTTTCCACACATCTAGCTTTTTATGAACATTGTGCTATACAAAATAAACAGTTATGATTGAGGTTTTTAACTCATCCGTTACAGGAACCACCAAGCAATGACCTTATCACTTACTATAAATACAATGAAATCCACTTAAGCACATCCTTAATTTCCTTTACTTAAGCAGACATTATAAAGCATTTTGGAAACATAGAATTAACATGTATAGATGATCTCTTTCTAGGCGAATAGGAAGTCTCCTATGAAGCATGTCATATTTATTCTTTTTAGTTTCCTGGATTTCCTTTTATTGCCATTTTTGTGTATTTCCAAACAAACAAAATAGTGTTTCTCTAAAATACAAGATCAAAACTGTGCAAAAAAATTGAAAGATATCACAGGTATAACTTTTCAATAAGGATGTTATCTCAATAAATAATAAATTAAATGGTCAATAAATTGGTAATATAAATTTTTATAGACAATACATTAGTCACATGTGCCATTTCATTCCTAAGACTTAGTTACATCTCCGTTTGCCTTGATAACAGCATCGATCCTGTGTTCACAACTGAGCACGAGTTCATGCTTATTTTGCTGTTTCTCTTACAGTTACAAATAATTCCACATGTTTTCTATAGGATTTCAGTCTGGTGATTTTGTAGACCAATCAAAGCTCCCCAATGTTACAATGTGCTCAACAGACAAGTCTCGAACAGATTATGCATTCTATAGTTGTCATCCTGGAACATAGGGTGTTTGTGTTGTATACAAAATCAACCACTGAATCTGAGCAACTACCAGTGAACTGGTTTTAAGCTAAGTTGCCTTTGTCCAAAAGCAACATATTGACATTGTACAAGAAAGTGCTGCTATTGGTGGATGTGAATATTTGTTTGCCCTTCACTCAAGGTCTCATGTCCCTCAGTGGCCAGAATGAGTCTTACTTACACTTAACCAGGCCTTTAGTTTCTATTTTTACTGGTGTTTACATTCAGTAAATTATCATGGTGGTTCATTTTTGTATATGTTTCAAATGTGATAACAGTATTTGAAGATATCATGAAAATATAAAAAGGAAGTGAATTCAAGCCATTTGATAAACCACATAGTTGCTAGATCTAGCATATAAAAACTTAGGAGGATCGAGAAAAGGGCTTGAGTAGGGCTAGAATAAGAACAAGGGGAATAAAGACAGCCTTCCAGGTAGGAAGTGAGCCATTGCCATACTAAGCCATGAATACCAAGACTCTTAAGAACGGACAATCTTGTGGTTGACTGTGTCAGATTCTGCTGAATGGTCGAGGAGGATGAGGACTGATGACAGTTTCGCTGATCTAGCAGCATGTATCTTCTCAGTGACAGCCAAAAGGGCAGTCTCTGTGGAATGTGCCGCTTTGAAACCAGACTGATCAGGATCCTGGAGGTTGTTCTCTGAGAGATGGACAGACAGTTGATTGTAAACAGTGCATTCAAGGATTTTAGAAAGAAAACAGAGAAATGATACTGGTTGGTAGTTGCTGATTTCCAGATCCAGAGTGGGTTTCTTCAGGATGGGAATAACCCCGGCTCTTTTGAATGCTGTAAGTACATTACCAGATGTTATGGAGCTATTTACAATGGTGGTGATAAAGGGGATAAGGTCTTGAGAGATGGTCTGGAGCATTGTGGAAGGATAGGATCCAGTGGGCAGGTGGTAGGATTGCATGAGGAGATGACTTGCAAGATCTCTCATCTGTTGCTAGATTGGAAAACTGTGCAAGGGATGTGGAAGGGGAATCCTTAGTGTGAAGTGAAGGAGTTGGGGTGGGAGTGAATTTCCGACAGATTTGCTGAATCTTCCCATCAAAAAAGTTGTCAGTTTAGACTTAGACTCTCTGCCTCACTGATCACCTTATCTTAATTAGAAAATGATGGTGTATAATCTGACATTAATATTTCTGTCTTGCATGTTGAAGGCTGCTGCAATCTCAGTTTTCAGTGAAGCCAGTGATATCACATCAATCTTGAGATTGAAGTGAATTGGTTGATCCCAAACATGCCATGCTAGCTCACTGTGAAAGGGGTTAAACGTCTCTACAAATTTGAACTGTCTTTTCTGTGAGGTATGCAGCACTTTGATATCAAATTACTTGTAATAAGTTAGTAGCTACTTTATGAGCTCACCTTGTCTCACATGCTCGGTAACAGATGAATGAGTTGCCAGTACTGCAGCTCGAAAAGCTGCGTTTAGAGATTAATAACCTGAACAGACTGAACCATTTTGTACCTTTTGTAAGGGGTGAAAGGGACCTCAGAGAACCTCCACTTTTTTTAATACAAAGATCAGTCTCTCAAAAGACTTATTCAGCTAATTTTAATGTACTTCTGATACTAATTATTTAGAAATAATAAAAAAGCCTTTTTCATTCCAGGCTTTTCGAGGCCCTTAAATCATTTGAAGCTGTAAATTGTTTGTCCTATTTGTTCACAAAATCTAACATTAGATGGCTTTAAACTATAGTATTTCCAGAAAATATTATTTACTATTATTTTTAGGGGAGCTGAAATAAATTTTAGACCCTTTTCTGAAAAGGTTCTAAAACGGCATATGCTGACCAATAGGATTTTGATAAACATGTTTGTTCTGTCTTGATGTTCCTTTAAGAACAGGTTTGGGTGTGGTAGTTAAGCGAAATCTTTCATTTTCATTGTTCAGGTACAAATTAAAATGAGAAGAATGTTCATTTTCTCAAGACGTAGAGCCTGAATAGGACGTTTCATAACTTTGCCAAAAGGTAAGTGAAGTGTATTTCCTTAAAACATCAGAAAAACAGAACTTAATACAGAATTTAATCTGTATGGGTACACAATTTTACAAGCCCCTAAAGAAATGTGGGGGAAAAAATCCTTTACAGTTTCTTGTGCGCGCCACAAAGTTTTTTCCTGTTTGCCCATGTCCCTTTAGGGGCTCCGTACATAATCCTACCTGATCATTTTACATGCAAATATTAATATTTTTATTAAGTTTTCATTTTATTAATGAAGGTCTGCCAGATACTCAACAACAGTGTTGCCTCTTGTTACATTAGGCTCGTAAAATATATTAAATAGATAACCAATGTCTACAGTGTATAAGTTAATGCCGTTATGCGATCCGTCATTAAACTTTACTTGAAACTAGATGTTTTAGAAATTGCAGAATGTCCATAACTGTTCATTTTATAACAGGAAGATAGCTAGATGAATCACTGAGAGCACAAAAGTGAGGAAACTCGCATCTAACATCACACAAAACAATGTACAATGTGTAATGATGAGTGTTCAAAAATGAATTTATTACATAAGCAAACATAATAGAATATAGGCTCAATGACGTAACCCATTTCAGCCTCTAGGGGTGGTTGCGATCCCCACAATCGTCTCTGTGCCTCCTCTTGAATTTCACATGACAAGCTCCATGCATGCTGCTTCACATTTCATCACCTGCAGTGTAAAATGCAACGTTGCCTGTTAAACACGTTTTTCCACATTAAAGTCCCCTGCTAAAGAGCTTTTGTAAGTTCTTTGGAAAATAGCACACATTCCCTGTGTGCCTGAGGAGCAGCTTACTCTTATTACTATGTAAAAAATAAGTCATAACTTTGCATTGATTTATTATGAGTTTTATTTATATGGGATGAACGTGAACGTAAGTTTCAAATAGAGACATAAGTGAAAAATAAGCTTGGAGGAGCCAGTTGTGTGCAAGTGCAAAACACACTATCGTAAAAAAGGAGTTCTCTCATAACGATACTCTTTCTGTGGACAAGATCAGTTTAATCTCTAAAATGATGAACTTCAAATCACTCAGCAAAGTGAAGTAGAATAATTTCATGTGAATAATCATGCAGTGGCAGAGGAAATGAAGATGAAGAGGAAGGCTTGCATCTGAAAACTGCCGATCATATCATGTAGGCTACTATGACTAAATGTTATTGGTATCAGAAGATGATTAATTGTTTTCATGTTAAAAAAATGAAATAAATGGAATTATGTTTTTCTCATGGGTATACCGGTAATAATGTTGGTAATAATTTCAAGAATTCCACTGCATTGTAGAATAATTATTGTAATCAATTCAGAGTTTCTGTTAAAAGTAATAAATAAATATGTAAAAAAAAGTTACAAAAAAAATTAAGCAAACAAACAAAAAAGCCTATGTGTAATTATCTTAATGTATGAAAATGATCGCATCTGTTTATTTAAACTCATAAAACATATGTGGTATATCATACAATATTGTATTTTGTTAAAATACTGATAAACAAACTAAAATAAAAAAAAAATAGGTCATGGTTTTGAAAGCAGTTTGCTACCAGGCTATCATGTGCATTTTAATATTGATTTAATAGTTCAAAACCACAGACATGAATTTGGTGAATCTGGCAATATATCTCTTGTTATATTATAAGTGTGTATCAGATGTACAGGAACACTGTTCTTGTTTTCACAAAGTAAAAAACACATTTGTTGCTCAATCTTTTTAAAATTTCTGGGTCATAGCTAATTAATGGCAAAAAATATTGTTACACCACACAGCTCAGATGACACTTATTGAAATTGTATTAAAAATGTGCTTGATGCTGGGGTCTGTACAAATAGGGTTCTATTAAGAGAATGTGGGTGGTTATGTATTTTTAAGGTAGGCCTACTTACCAGGAGAGGCTTGTTTAATTTGGCTGTACTAGCTACACTTATTAAAACTTGCACAGGTAACTCATGACAGTCTCGACTACAAATTATAAAAAGTACTTGATGATTGGAGCTACAGCAATGCAATAATAAGGGGGTGCATTTTTGGCAACCCTTTCCAGAAAAAGCATCCACTGTTTAATTTGGCCATTAAAGCTTAATTGCTTCCACTAACAAAAACAACAATCCATTCTACTATTGGAACTGCGTCCATAGCAATGTAAATTCTGACCTTCAACACTTCAAACATTTTTTAACTGATGTCAAGTACACAGTTCAACTATTGTGACATCTTACGCAAACATATACAGTAACAGAGGTCAACAGTGCCGAGTTTGCCATAAAGCCAAACACCACAGCACATCAAATCAGTTTCTGACTACTTTGTACTGTACTTTGTACTGTATCATGCATGGGTTTACGCAGGGTATTTTGTCTTTCATACATGAGCACACAACTGAAGCCCATAAGGTTAAAATCTGTTAAAAGTGAAATGTCAATTTGTTTATATTATACTCTCAGGCCTTCATTTTCCATGTACCCTTTTGAAACATTTAGTGTATACATGTAATATACATAAACACTGATATCCAACTTATAGAGTGCACACACACAATTAGAAAATGCTCAGCAGCAATGTCGCCTCTTGTTGCATTAGGCTTGTAAAATAGATTAAATCACCTGTCTCTTAGCAAGTGTAGAAGTTAACGCCTTTTTGTGATCTGTTGGTGAAGAATTCCACCCACCCGCAATGTAAAATGCACCCGATGATGCCTGTTAGACACGTTTTTCCACATTAAAGTCCCCTGCCCAAGAGCTTTAGAAAGTTCTTTGGAAAATAGCATAAATTCCATGTGTGCCTGAGGAGCAGCTTACTTTTATACTTTGTCATAAATAAGTCATACATTTGCATTTATTTATTATAATTTTATTTACATGGGCTGAACAGCTGCATATTTAACAGAATTTGATTTCATGTTTCGAATGTTATCGTAAAAAAGAAGTTAAAGATTAGTTTAATCTCTAAAAAGATGAACTTTAAATCACTCAGCAAAGTGAAGTAGAATAAGTTCAGTTGCATAACCATGCAGTGGTAGAGGAAATGAAGATGAAGAAGAAGGCTAGTGTTGCCCCTTGAACTTCGAAAAAATGGTTGTCTCTTCTCATAATCGAATACTTTTACCTCTCCCTTTCAATCTATAAGCCGGGATAAAGAGGGCAATGCTCCTTACTAGCACTTTCCCCATACTAAGCTTTACATTGAGGCAGCTGCCAATTATTCACCAATTCATCTTACAACATAGCATTTCTGATTTTGCCATTAAACCACAAATCCATCTATTAAGCTGTAATTTTTAACCAGAAAATGACATATTGCATAAAAGCCGTTTCATATAATGTATGGTGAGTAAAGTAAAAAAAAAAAAAGTGAATTCACCAGTTTCCCACTTATTCTAAGTTAGCTTTTCACTTGCACACTCCTCACTATCCAAGTCCGCTAGCATTAGTATTTATTAGTGTACAACCGTAAATCAATAATTACACACCGTTCTTGTCGTGGACCATTTCCATTTACCAACTTGTGCAAACTATCTGATAAGCAACACCTTCCACTTCACAGTTTGTGATGCACTTTTATTTTAATGCACATTTACTGTAATGAAAATCAAAAGAGGCACACAAGTGGAGGCAGTGTTAGTTTCACAACTGGAAGTGTGCCTGATACCAACAGCGTGATAAGCGCCATCTAGCGTCGGGATGTGGAGTAGTTTTGCAGTTCTTAAAACTGCAAGAAAATCACCAAATGATTAAGTCAAAGAATAAATCTAAATAAACATTCTGAAATAAATAATTGGGGTGCCCCTATTTTTAATACTCGTTCTACTTGTTCATTCCTAAAGTCAGCTGTTTTCAGCTCTCTACACTTGCATCTGAAAACTGCAGATCATATCCACTGAGTTTAAACAGTCACTATGTACCATGCCACTAAACTGCAGAATATTTCTTTATTTGTTTGTTTAATGTGCTTGAATTTTTTACATGTGGAAAAAGAAGTTGCATGTTGCTTTGTCAGTGGTAAATTCTATCAGCTCCAGCACATTTATTTTGCAGTTTATTTTCATTCTTCATTAACAGCAGAGAGCAAATTCTAGAATCCAGCGTGTGTGTGTGTGTGTGTGTGTGTGTGTGTGTGTGTGTGTGTGTGTGTGTGTGTGTGTGTGTGAAACCGATGTGTGCTGAACTAGTTGCATAAATATCTGGTATGATTGCATACATCTTTAAGTGCAGTCACTTTTCTAACTCACCTCTTTGCTACTCTGTCCTGCCTGCTCACTGTCCTCTTGACCTCCGCCTGCCTGCTTATTGTCATTCTGACCTCCCTCTGCTGCCTTAATACAGCAGCACATAAATGTAAAACTCCATAAATCCTTATTCTTCCAAGTTTCAACTTACTCCTTTTTAGCACCAAAAATGGTCAGATATCGCCTCTCCTCTTGCTCATGTTGACTCTGAGAATGACATTTAATCTGACCTTAATAAAGCAGTAATACATTTGAAGTAATACAATTACTCAGCCTTCAGCACACATGGATTTTAATATTACCCAACCAGGTAAAAATCCTGAACTCCTGAGTTAAAACAAAGGGGGTGCCTACTATAAAAGCTTATACCAAAAAGCCAAAAGACTAAACCACCACAGCCACACAGAAGACTATTAAAATGAAATAATAAACACTTTTGATGTCAAAACATATCTCTACAACAACTAATCCTCTATTCTGTCACTACTTATGATTAAGCACCAATGTTAGCTAACATTAGATAATATACAGTATGCCAGTTTACATTGGTAATGAAATGCCAAGCTAACATTAGAAATAAAAACAAGTGCTATCAGCTTTCATTAACTTTAGCTAGCTAAAGTCAGCTAAGGCACACAATAGCCTTACCTAGCTAATGTTAGTTAGCCAAACTTAAGGCAAAGGCAAGGCAAGGCAAGTTTATTTATAGAGCACATTATCATACACATGGGTCATTCAATGTGCTTTAAAGAAACAAGAAAAATATATTAAAAATAGAGATAGAAACAGTAATGAGAAAAAGGAATAAAAATAAAGATAAAAATAGAAATAAAACAATTAAAAAGTGCTATAAAATATTATAAAATATTTTATGATTAGGCACAGTGAAAGGGTAGAAACTAGCTAATATTAGCCTCCATCTGTAGACATATGACACAATTTAATTCAGACACTCTGAAGGTAAGAAAGTAAAGTGTATTAAACAAGCTAAATAGCTAATTAACCTACAGGTATCTCCATTGACTTGCGCGATGCACAGGAGCATTGACCTTAATGAGGATGCAAGCCACTCAAAGTTAACAAATGGCATGGTCCACTTTAGGGATGTCTGAAATCATATTACAAGATTCTTCCTGGTTTGAATATGGGAAAGATATTGTAATATTTACAATTACATGTAAAAACGATATATAAATATATCCAAATCTTAATTAGGCCCTGATTAACAGTCTAGTCTTTAAAAGCATTGATGCTGAAATGGAATTTGCAGCTTGTGTAAGCCTATTAATTCAAATGTGTTCTGTGTTGCACAAATAAAACAGCTGGAAAATCATGATGTCTTGCTTTGACTATGGAAAAGACAACTAGTCAATTAGTAAACATCAGAAGTTGTACAACTTTTAGTGTATGTACATGGTGCACTGTAATGGATTTTCATCCCATTTTACATTGAATTAACATCAGTTAAAACTTCAATGTGAAATTGTTCTTTTCATGAAATACTTTTTTGTATAACAGTGTAATTCAAAAGACCTGCATGAATGCTGCTGAGTGAAAACTATGCAGATGGAGCATACTGATAACAGTAAGTCTAATTTATGTGAATTATAGATATTAATTAGGTTTCATTGCTTTTATAGCCTTAATAATTGGCTACAACTATGCCCTAGCAAATTTGTTGAAATTTGTCAAGTTCATTGCTTCTTACCCAGTAAATAGTTGACAGTGTTAAGAATAGTTGAAGAGCAATTTAACTTATTTTACTGTTAAATAGCTGATGACTTATAATTGCTATTTTACTTGGAAAAGACAAGAGATATTTGAGTTCTTTAGCTACAAGCAAGGACTGAATTGAACATATTGAACTATTTGAGCTAATTGTTGCAGAATAGAAAAAAAATCCAATCCTAAATTGTCTTCTATATTTTTCCTGCAGCAGAGAAGCAGAGTATAGAAGCACCATCACCAGGCTCCTTAAATATTGAAATTACGGCAAAGGGTAGCAATGTGTTTGCTCCAATCTTTAATAATGTACAAGGAGCAATTACTCTCACTCAAAGTGGTAAGGCTTAATGTTTTATACTTATATTTATATTACAATTTTAAGCTAAAATGGATATTGTTGAGTATTTTGTGATATTTTAGCTGAGATATTTCGAAAGTACTGTGAATTTATATTATATTGTGAATCACTGCTTTAATAATCCTCTGTGTAGGTGCAAACTTACCTGTAGGTGAGACCAGAGGTATGTTAACTTGGCATTTTTATGATTTTGTAGGTCCTTTATTTGATCTCTTAAATTAATCATATCTCAGATGTTATGCATAGTCTAAAATTTGCTGGTTATTTCTGTAGCAGTTCATATTTTGTCAAAATATCTGACTTGGTCATTCAACATTTATTTATTTATTTTTGGCAGATATGATCTCATTGATGACAGAGTATAAGGAGTCAATTTTGTACGAGCATGCATACACTAGGGAGTATACCTCCCGTCCTGGTGAGCATGTGCTCCTAGCAGATCGTTATGTCGATCCACTGATCATTCAGAGACACAGAGTGAAGGAAGAGAAAGAAAAAGAGATGCGCTCCAAAGGAAATGACTTTTTCAACCACAGGCCATATGATACCAACCAAAGTATTGGTATAGGTGACTTGTTTACTCAAGACAATGGTCCAAATAAGGAGAATCCAAAAGCTGTCATTCTCCAAGGAAATTCTGGAAATGGAAAGTCTTTCATAGCACAAAAAATCCTTCTGGACTGGGCCAAGGGAGATCTCTTTGCAGGGATCTTTGATGTAGTCTTTCACCTTAGATGCTCAGAGCTTAATGATGAGGAGCTAAATAAAAAGGACATAAGTCTGGTGGAACTTCTAAATTGCAGTGAAGACATGACTCAGATCTTAAAGGATAAAGAAAAGAGGGTTCTTTTCCTGATTGATGGTTTTGATGAATTCAGATGTTCTCTGCCTACAAAGGCATTGCCTGTCAGAGTTGATATCCAGGATAAACCTGGTGCCATCCTGAGCTCTCTTTTGAGGGGAACCATGTTAAAAGGGTCCTTTTTGCTGGTCACTACAAGGTCAACATCTACAGAAAAATT
>JAQQZX010101902.1:0-10970 GCA_030068355.1 Notoglanidium maculatum | reverse complement strand
ACATTTTTACACCATTTAAAAAAAATACACCACTCAAAAATGTAATTTGTAACCTTTACTGAAAAGTATTGTATTATTGCTAGCGATGCTTTCGGGATGGGCGGGGTTTTCCTGTCGTGCTTGCGGGCAGGAGTTTCCCATTTATGTTTGTGTTTTTGTGTGAATAGTTCTGTGTGTTTAGTTATAGTTAATGTTTTGGGGAATTATTTCGGTGTATTTAGATTCACTGTGTGTGTTTTGGGACTAATTTGTAGATCTACCGTTCACGGGAGGGGAGGGCATGTAATAGCGTTCAGCCGCTTGTCGGCCAGTGTGGTGCGTTTGTGCTTGTGTGTGTCGATGACGTGCTGCTCCCTTGCGGGAAAGCTGCGTAGATCTTGTAAGAGCTCGTCCCTTTCACAAGCCTGTTAATAAAGAGCTTCCCCGTTTGGGGTTTTCATAAGACTCCTGTGTTGCCTCTGGTTCTTGCTGGCGTCTTTCTGCAATGGACGGCGAAAGGTGCTACAGTATTATTAAATGCTACTTTTAATCAACACTTCTGCAAGCCTATATATCATAATACATATTTTGTCACATCACTCATCTCTAGTGTGAGTTGTACCTGTCAGGCTTTTACGTGTTTATACATAACTCTGAGCATTTCTCCTGTGTAGTGAGACCCTCTATGTCTGAGACCACTGCACTGGGGGCAGCAATGGCTGCTGGAGCAGCTGAAGGGGTCAATGTGTGGAGAATAAATCCTGAGGACATGACCAGTGTGACCTCTGAGAAATACCAACCTCAGATAAAACCAGAAGGTGAGAACTGAGGGGATCAGCATTTTCCTTCCTGATCACTACTTCTCTTCCCACATCTTAAAGATGTCTTCACAGCTCAAATGGCCAAAAGTTTGATCCTTTGTACATTAATAAACATGAAACACTTTACCTTGGAATCAATGAAATTTCTTTTTCTATCTATCTATCTGATCTAGCCCAAAGTGGACCAAAAATAACATCACACTCATACATACTTTCATGAACATCCTATTCCAGATTTAGTCCTTCTTTGCTGTTATAATAAGCTCCACTCTTCTAGGAAGGCTTTCCACTAGATTGTGGAGCGTTGCTGTGGTGATTTGTGTTCATTCAGCCACAAGAGCATTAGTGAGGTCAGGCACTGATGTTGGGTGAGGAAGCCTGGACACTCGAGTTATTCCACTAAGACCATGACATAGCAAACCATGTCTTCATGGAGCTGCCTCTGTGGAGAGGGGCATTGTCATGCTGGAACAGGTTTGGGCCTCTCAGTGAAGGAAAATTGTAATGCTATAGAATACAGTGAAATTCTATACAATTGCAAGCTTCCAGCTTTGTGACAACAGTTTGGGGAAGAAACACACATGGGTGTGTCCACAAGCTTATAACTATATAGTGTAGAGCCATGGACAAAAGTTTTGAGAATGACACAAATTCTCACAAAGTCTGCTTTTATGATGGCAATTTGCATATACTCCAGAATATTATGAAGAGTGATCAAATGAATTGCAATTAATTGCAAAGTCCCTCTTTGCCATGAAAAGTAACTTAATCCCAAAAAACACATTTCCACTGCATTTCAGCCCTGCCACAAAAGAACCTGCTGACATCATTTCAATGATTCTCTCATTAGCACAGGTGAGAGTGTTGATGAGGACAAGTCTGGAGATCCCTCTGTCATGCTGATTGTGTTAGAATAGCAGACTGGATGCTTTAAAAGAAGGGTGGTGCTTGAAATCATTGTTCTTCCTCGGGTAACCATGGTTACCTGTGTATGGTTTATAAGTGAGCAGTTGAGGGTTAAGGGCCTTGCTCAAGGGCTCAGCAGTGGCAGCTTGGCAGTGCTGGTATACGAACTCCAGATCTTCCCATCACTACTCCAACAGCTTAACCCCTGAGCTACCACTGCCCAGTCATCATTGCTTTGCACAAAAAGTTTTTTTCACATCCAAGGATATTGCTGCTAGTAAGATTGCATAACTCAATCTAACTCAACTAAATCAACTATTTATCGGATCATCAAGAATTTCAAGGAGAAAGGTTGTGAAGAAGGCTTACATCAGTGACAAACTGATATTCTGCAAAAGGTACAGGGATTGGACTGGTGAGGTCTGGGTTACAGTCATTTTCTCTGATGAATCCCCTTTCCAATTGTTTGGGGCTTTCATTCTCATGTTAATAGTGCAAAAAACATTTGGTTAAAATTGTACAGAAGTATTTTAATGTAAAAGTTCCAAGAAATACATTAATTAATCAATTGCAATTTCAAATGATATAATTGTTTGAGCAGAGAGTGAATTCCGATATGCAAGATGGAAGAAGGCCGTCCAGAAAGCCATGGACTGGGAGACTGTGGATCAACTTTCTAACAAGAATGGTGAACGAACACACACACACACACACACACACACACACACACACACACACACACACACACACCTAAGTGTTCCCAAATTCTCCAGGGAGTTATACATTTTTTTTGTATCTGCATAATCCAAGACTTTTAACATTTTAACAACCTGAAAAGTGTGCACTTCCCTGTCTATGTATGTCTCGCTGATAGCATTAAATGAATAAGAACCAGCGACATGATCATCGGTTTATCACACTCATCACATTTATAAATAAGACGGCACTAAAAGCCTTATAATACTGCCTGTCTCAGTGCAAAAGGCAACAGGGACTTTTCATTATGATTAACAGTGCTGTTGTGTAATATTAGCAGTATTTTAGTTTTCTGTATCAGTATAACACTGGACCAGTTCACTGTAACATCGCACCTTCATCTATTTAACATTTGATGGCTAATGTAAATTAATTAATGATTTCAGTTTTTTTAGCTACTCCACATAATCTTATTGATTTAACTGCAGTAGAATGAAATTGAGAAGTTTAGTCCTTGAATAGACAATAGGAATGTGAGTACAGAAATACTGAATTCAACTCAAGATTTATTTTAGGTTACTTGATTTATTGTTTTTACATCATACATCAATTTTATCCAATCAATTAAGTTCTCAAGTAAATTTTAATTCTCAGTTCTGTAATGCCATAAGACATCACATTACTCCCACAATTCCTGAACTTGCTCTTACAGCTGAATTTGCACACCCTTTGGACAAAATAAAGAAGACAAATTAAATTTGCTTCAGTGTATTTGGTCTTATAGATGTTTCTTCAATACAAGTATCGGAACTACAAGCAGGTTAATTAACCAAAAACAATACTTTTATTCAAGGGGCCCGAGATGGTTATGTCAAACTTATTTTTACACTACTGTTCTGTTGATTTTGCCATTGGATATAACCAAATTTTATTTTTTTTTTAAACATTTTGGACATTTATATTTATTTTAAATTGTAGATAGATTGTAAATTACTTTTTTCCACACAGGAGATGGAAACTTTTACTCTCATCTGTTTTGTCTGCATATTACAGATTTCTAGGCCTGATGTATTAAGATGCAAAATAATGAGTGCTAATTTGCATGTGCAAAAAAAGTGAGTGTGTTTTGGGTGATTCACAATATCATTTGAAAAATTAGGTTTTTGTGTGTGCTGTTTATTCTTGATAGCTGCAGCAAGTTCAGAAAGGGATTCCTTTAAGGGGGAAAATCAGAAACTGAAATCTTTTCTTTCTATTTTTCAGGTGTACAGAACTAGGTGTGTATTCAGTCTGAAGAGACTCAAGTCTCTTTAACTTTGAGTTTAACTTTGAGTGTGTATGAGCCTGATTGCACTTTGCATCTCGGTTTCATGAATTTTCCATCACATTTTAAGTGTTTAATTCCAAGCTGATATTCTGTGCTCAGGATGCCAAACTGCCCAGAATAAATGTTATAGTTGCCTCAGCACACTTTCTGAATGAGTGTTCATTTGTCAAGAACAAGAAGCAGAATGAAAAAAAAATGACTGAATGATCCAGAAGAAGAAATAAAAATTTTTGTCACCATGCTTTTTCTTTAGTAAGACCACAATTCAATTGAGAATTACAAAATGTTCTCAAATCAATGATATCGTCACTGGACTGGCATTCCATACAAGGTGTATTCCTGACACATTCCCGGTGTTTCCAGGATAATTCATTCATAATGAAATTCATTCATTACAGATTAAATGTACTTTAGTGATGAATTTCACCTTGGTGATTTTTAAGAAAAGATGAAAATACTGTAAATCTAAACAGTTGACGGCTCCAAATGACTGGTTTTATTAAGATGGATCACTTGTACAATATTACAGTTTCTACACAAATCTAAAACCTTTGGATCAAAACAAATGATATAACAGGGTTAGAATAGCAAAATTGTACAATGTCTTTACAATAAATGAGAAAAGCATCATATTGACCATTTAGCTTGTGAACATGCAGGGATTGAAAAAAGTATCTGAACCTATCGGAGTCAATAAGAACAAATCTGTATTGCTCACACTTATGCTTTAATCATTTTAGAACATAGCTGAAAAAAAATATATTTGGAGAAAACACACAGAACACATGAATTCCTTTTCCAACTACTCTCGAAGCCTTGCTTTAAAGTACTGCAGAAATGAACAGCAAATCCTATTCCTAGGCAGTGCAGATTCAGGCCTGGGTCATGAGGAAGGCAGAAGGAAAACCAACAACAACAACAACAAAATAGTTACAATAAAACATTCTAAATTAAATATAGCAGACATTCTAGTGACAGGAATCTCATCCAATTATTTCACACAGAATAAAGCTATCAAGTGAAAAAATCTTTAACGCTGTCAAATCTATCTAATATTTCCTAATATAAGATTATAATAAACCAATATAAGAACCAATATATTATCCTATTTTTAGACTTTTTAATTAGATTCATTTAGATGACGTGATACAGTCCAACACAAATAACGCAAAGTTTATCCTTATGATAAATAAGGATAAATATGATTTATTTTTTTTATGATTTTCGCAGTTGTTCCAATGATTAGAGAAAGAAACATCACACATTTTATGTGATGTGTGACATGTCATTTGGTTAATTCCTGACATCTCTTACATTACTGATAATATACAGTTATTCCCTCACCAGCCTCAAGACCACAGCTCGTCATTTTACCAAAAAGTCCTCCTCTGTCCTGAAGACTTCCCTGGGAAGTCTTTGTTGGGAAATTTAGCAAAGCACCATTACAAAGTGCTGACACCCAAGGCTTCTCCATAAATAAATGCCTTACAAATTCACCACATTTTGTCCACATAAAGTCTGTTTATTATTTGATTTACATTCAGTGGCGTGTCCCTTGTATGAGCTGTTGCTATAGGAACAATGAATTGGAATGAGCACATGACTAAAAGCCTGTCGTAGCCATGCACTTTTACAAAAAATATGCACACTTACTGTATTATAATAACAAATATTAGATAAATTTGCCCATATTCAAGATAATTTAATAGTATTAGTAATTTATCAGTAGTTCATTGAAAATTTATACAAAAATAAAAATAAAAGACTAGAACCCTTAAATGATCCAGGATTTGGTTCTAGTTACTGTGCAATGCATTTACAGGTGACTCTTAGCTATGAAAGGTATGAAAATTCAGTCTGCAGTCCAGATTTCACTGAAATATACCTGAGGTCAAAGTGAGGACTAAGGGTGCAAACAGAGTTCAGGGTTTAGCTGGATGTTTCAGCACAACTTAGCCCCATAAATCCTCAGTTCGTCCAAACTTGTAGACAAGAGAGCTGCGGAATGGAAAGACAGGGGTTCATCCATTTTATTAATCAGACAATCATGTGGCAGCAACACATTACATAGGTAGATATAGCTATAGGTCAAGAGCTTCGGATAATGTTCACATCAAACAATACAATTACAATAGTGAAAACATGATCTCAGTGACTTTGACCAAAGGATCATTGTTGCATGTTTTTATGTTTTTTGTGTTAGTATTAATCTGTTATACAGTTGCTCAATTCCTTTTTACCACATCAATCATTGGATAATCAAGAGACTGTTACAGGACCACCAGTGTGGGTTTATCAGCTGCAGAAGCACTGCTGCTGGAGTAAGAAACAGACTACCAACCAAATATATCAAGCTAACATACCCTAGACTTTGCCTTAAACTTTGAACAATATTACCTCAATAACCAGATTCAGTATATAATGAAATGGATAAAACCCAGTCGGATGGCTAGACACTGAGCAAGCACTATGCAGAGAAACCAGAATCTCAGATTCACCATTCATTGGCACAGCTATTATATACCACACCTGCTTCAAAACCCCAATGAGTGCAGCAACTAACATATTTGTAGAAATTTGTAAAAATTATAAATTCATCTCTCCAACTAACCAAACACACTCCAATATGACTTACTGCATCTCAAATAAGCCAATGGCAGAAGAATTTTCCACCACTCCATAACCGTTTGTGAACAGTGTGTAATTAATGTAAGTACATTTAAAGCATTTTATACGCACACACACACACGCACGCGCACACACGCACACACACGCACGCACACACACGCACGCACACACACGCACGCACACACACGCACGCACACGCACGCACACACACGCACCTTCTCTTCTTTTTTCTGTTTTTTACATTGTAAAACAATACTGAATATATATATATATATATGGAAGCAGTGAAACTCTTCCGGAACAAATCACTAAGGAAATATCTCATTTTCTACGCCACACCATCCCACTCTCCCCTCACTCTGCTTAAAAAGAGAGACATCTGGGATCAACATCACAAAAGAAAACACAACCGTTCTTTCAGTGCTAACAATCATCAAGAAAACCATAAAAAAAAAAAAAACACACCAGAAATCAAGGAATATCATTACTATGCACATTGGAAAACCTATGAATCAACTACATAACAATGGAAACTCTCTGGCTCAATCAAAAACAAAACAACTAACTGTAACTATTTGGACACCAAAAAAAGGAAAAACAGATTATGCAAGATTTAACTATCAAATAAGACATATGGGTGCATACTCATGCATTAGGCATCACAGTTTTATCGAGCAGGCAGCCAAATGACAAACAGGAAAGCATAAAAACTTAACCCCGCAGTCTGCATTAAGTTTGTAAGTTATTTTGATTTCAGGCCATAAATTCTCTTTCAGTTATATAAAGTAAGCACTTTATCTCAATCCGGGTGGCAGTAGATCTGAAACCTATTCTGGGAATACACTCTGAATGGGATGCCAGTCTATTAAAGGGCATCATGTACACACACATTCACACACTCATTCACACCTTGGGGCAAATTAGCATAGCCAATCCACCTACAGGCATGGGAAAAACATGCAAAATGCCAAAGGGTAACTTAAACTCATGGTCAAATATGGGGTACGGCATTGGGCTATGTCACTGCGTTGCCTGCATACAGGCTAGTTTAAGGTAAATAAAACTGAAAGGCTTCACCCACTGCTTGCTGTGTTCAGGTCACTAGCTTAACCTGGCTTCTTTTCTCTAGTATCACAAATCCGAGAGCTAATTCTGTTTTGTCCCCCAGGTATAATTATTTTGGTTTAAGGGAAAATAGCACTGTTGAGGACAGCTGATGTCCATGCCCATGATGTCCAATACGCATTCATGGTTGTGGCTGTGGCAGCAGGGGCATGGTTAAGAGTCAACTATGGCCAGATAGAAGGGGGGTCGAACTGCCAGGTAACGCATGATGATTCTCACCTGTGTCTGATTACTGAGGAGTTTACTAATGTGGGACTTTTTGCATGCTTTCAGAGAGAAGTCAGTAAACACAGAGAGAGGTGAGCAACCCAGTGTTGTGGGTCTGTATGTGGTTAGTGAGATAAACACACTGAAAAGTGAGCAAAAATAAAATGCACCTTTGAGTTGTCGCAAGCCCGCCTCCCAACTCCTCATTTCCCACGATCTACTGGCATGTTACAGTGGCCATCATAGGCTAATACTTTTCAGCCCCTTTCTACAAGCAGTTAAGCTACAGATTCAGTTTTCTGTCTTTGATTACAGCAAAACTGCAGACTGGGAAAAGCCACTGCGAGGTCACTGATAAATTGGGTTTTGAACAAAATTAGTTTTTTCATCTTATACCACACTTTGACATCTATACTTCAAGAAACTGTAAACATACTTTACTAAAACAAAATTGTTAAATGTTTGCGAATGACCTAATAAAGACTATGGGTCAACAGAATAAAGAATATTAGCCAACAGAACTGAAATGACTGAATTAATGAGTTACTATTTCTACTCCGATGGTTGAGTGATTAGGAGTCAGAGGACTGAAGAAGATCTGAGGATTGTGTTCAAGTAAAAAAAAAAAAAAAAAAAAAAAAAAAAAAAAATAAAGTAAGAACTCATTTCCATGCAAGGCCTGATTCATCCTGTCTGTTCAAGGTAATATAAATCAGTTTAAGATAATTCTAACTTAAAACAGTTTATGATGTAAAATATAATGACTTAATAATCTACAAATGTTATTTTTAACATGGGTTAACTGCCTGATATAAATAGACAGTAAACAGACAAGTCTACACTGTTCACATGAACTATTATTAAATGACTACTGAATAAGCAGGACTTCTGAATACTCATAATATTTACATAAATTAGTAGACTAATAATAAAGGGTGCTATACAGATCATCACAGATTTCATTGTCATGCTTGTCATTGGTACATATTTATGATTATTATTGCTAGCACAGTACTAATTGAAATACAAGTAAATGTAATTTTTTTTCTCTCTCTCTGCATTTTATTTATCACACTACTAACCTGATTGCTGCTTCAGCCTTCTAAATGGGAGTGTGTAAGTTACCAGTCCATGATGTACTCCATATCTAATTATAAAGTGTAAAAGTTCATTCGAAAGCACACCCACCTGAAAAATATTAACAAGTTCTGGAAGAACACGGACAATCCGGGATACACAGGAAGTCCTGACAGAGAACAGGAAAAAAAGTCCAACAATGAGTGCACTTTGATCTCATATATATATATATATATATATATATATAAATAAATAATTAGTTTTACATCACAACCCATCATCATCAACAACAACAACAACAACAACAACAATTCATGACTAGGTAAACTTTGTGTCAGACAGTAATCTCCAAAGCTGTAGGATGAGGTAATGCCATTTTTGGAGTCAAGGAAGCAACTTACCCTTTGCAACATAGGCGCCAAACAAGATCCAGATAGAAGCAATGAGAGAGGCAAACATGATCAAGAAGCCAATGAAGAGCCAAAGCCGGGCACCTAAGAGATGGTGATATAGACAGTCCACTTTCAGAAAAATATAAACAATGACCTTCATTCAGCAATTCAGAATGTGTAAACTTCATCTAATTTGCAATAAAACATCCCCTAATCTATGCAAGCGTTGCAATAAAAGGAAAACATTCAGCAGACTGGAGTCGGGGCAAAATTCATCGAAGCTGCGTTAGAGGTACTTGTGTCTGAGGTTGCTGCAATAAAGGTATTCTCAAAAATGACACAAAAGTGAGCACAAACCCTGTAATTGAAACAATTTCAGAGCAGGAAAGGATTGTTTGTCTTTCGCAAACTGCAATTTTTACTAAAACTTATAACTCCATGAGTTTTATTCTTTTCTAACTTCATTTAATGGATTTAAATGGATTAAAGTCTGATGATTTAATTACATATACACAAGCCAAGTTTTCATCCTGAACAAAACACCTGGGCAGTGGTAGCTCAGTGGTTAAGATGTTGGACTTGTGATCGGAAGGTTGCGTTCAAATCCCAGCACTGCCAAGCTATCACTGATGGCCCCTTGTTCAAGGCCCTTAACCCTTAACTGCTCAATTGTATAAATGAGATGTATGTAAGTCGCTCTAGATAAGGGCGTCTGCCAAATGACATAAATGTAACAAATAAAACTCTAATGGAGTTAATTAAACATGGAATAGCAGATTACCAAGTAAATTAAATGATGAAGGAATGAAATCATGTCTTAAGTGTTTAGTAGATGCAATTATATTCCCAGGCCTGTGGTTCATCTGTTTAAGACTCTTGTGCACAAATGCACCAAAGGCATCACTCCACCACACCACTAATGAGCCACAAATACACCACAGATCAGTGCCTGTGTCTCAGATTCACATTTACACATTACAAACTGACACTAAACCCTCATTTAATAGTTTTAGTCACATTTTCCCCATACACACCATTGAATTTATCATTTTTATCTGCTATTTTATTTTTTATTATTTAAACAACTCTATTCACTATACTTGCCATAATTATTGATGTTGGGCAAGATAATACATGTCAATCATCAATAATAAATGACATCAATCATTTTTCATGGTTTTGAATAAAATGTTTCTATAGCTTGTTTTTTCTTAAACTATAGTAATAAAAAATAGCAAAAAAAACTCAACAATTGTTTTCACTGTGATTGCCCACCTCTTTTTTTTGCCCATCTCTTTTTACAATACACTTATAACCTATTTATAATTTACACATATTTTATAACCCATGGTTTTGTTGGTAAAACAATTTCTCCTGTAAAAGTCTTCCTTTTAAGAATGACTTCATAGTGAAATGGTGAAAGAAACATTTAAATTATAATATCATACACTATACTTTTGGTTTAATTATGAACCATTTATGCGTATTTAATTAGATGACATATATACACACACGCACACACATATACAGTTGTACTTGAAAGTTTGTGAACCCTTTAGAATTTCCTATATTTCTGCATAAATATGACCTGAAACATCATCAGATTTTCAAAAGTAAAAAGTGCTAAAGAGAACCTAAAAGTAGATAAAGAGTCAAACAAACGCGACGAAGTCTACAGATGAGGTCTACAGACAATTCCTTTGACTTTGGTTTGTGCTCGGACATGCACCGTCAGCTGTGGGACCTTATATAGACAGGTGTGTGCCTTTCCAAATCATGTCCAATCAACTGAATTTACCACAGGTGGACTCC
>JAQQZX010101821.1:0-10974 GCA_030068355.1 Notoglanidium maculatum | reverse complement strand
TGCATGTCATATGCTTTAAGTTGTATTGGGTGCACAGGATCCCATTCAATGAGTCAACACTCAAGTGATTCCTTTCCATGGTCCATTGTGCTTGCATCAGGGAAAAAACTCGCTCCGTATTAGTGTTGTGAGCAGGTATGGCAAAAAAAACTGGGCCATTTTCAGCAGCTCTGAGTGAAAATGAATGCTCTTTGTCCTCTCAAAATATTTGGTCCCCATCTGGTGAGCCTTAAGACCAGTGAAATCTCCATCAGTCAGTCGGGGGCACCTTTATTAGCCACTGACAAGCACATGCCTGCTTTGCATGTCATGCACTCAGCCTCCCATGCATCGCAACCGAGACAAAAGCACGGGTATTTTTTTTTGTAAATCGTCAGTGAATTTACAACGGCGTTTCAGCATATTGCACTGCAGATATCAAGCGCCATGTGCTTGTTGTAACCAAGGACACCGGTGCTGATGGCAGTGATTGGTGCTACTTGCTGTGCTGACTGATTAATTTTTTTTAAGGTTAAGATGAACAACCAATGATGGTTGTGCAACCTCGCTCAGAAAAAAGGTCTGTAAAACTCCACACCTACTGCCTCAAATGTTCTTGCTGTTAACTCCCCCCTAAAACATATATCAAGGATCTTATTTTTTTTTGTAGAATATCTGTTGCAGAGAAATTCAGAGCTTGTGTGCACAGACTTAAATCTTGTTAATTAAGAATGTACAAAAAATTATTTTAAAAACACAATATAAAATAAGACAGTGGCTAATAGTTTTGATGTGGACTATATTAAAACCAGCAAGATCTAGTAATTAAGGGCAAAAAATTCTGAATATATTGAAAAATAAATACATGTCTTATAAACTCTAAGGAAAATGGCAGAATATTCATGTCATCTTTATAGTATGAATAATCTTTTATAATTAATAGTTATGAATAAACATTAATAATTAATAATTATAATTAATGCATATTAAATAATTGCTACTAATTAATTAATATTAACAAATAAGCATTAACTATTAATGAATGCTTACACAAATATTAATAGGCATGTGTGTGCATAGTCACTATCACTCAAAATATGTTGTACACTACAAGATGTTTGGGCCCACCTTAAAAAAATTGATGATACACTAAACTTTTATTACAAGAAATATTAGAAATACTTAAAACAAACTGTTTTTCAAATTGATTATAGTAACACATTATTTAGCCACAAAGGCTAAAACTATTGGTTTTGAAGAAGACATATCAGGTCTGTTCTTATTGAACTGACATTCACTTTGTGTTGGAATTCTTATTAATGTCAGAAATTGGTTGGCTATTGATTGTCTGAACTTGGTCCCTCTTGATGGTGTCTTACTTAATCAAATAATGGCCACCTGTCTGCCTTGTGCCAGATCAATTTGTGAGAGGTTTAAAAAACTGTTCACTCCTCATTTCAATCATCTGTTGTACTGAATCACAACTTTTTGTTTTTTGTCAGGATTTGGCATGAATTTTTGTTTATGTCAGGCGGCAGATGGGAGATAAGGGCAAGCACAAAATATGTTGTTCCTACAGTGAAACTTGGAGGTGGATCAGTGACAGTATGGGGGTATTTTGGGGAAGGAAGATCTGGAGACTTAAAGACCAAATTAAAGGGATCATGAAAAAATAAGAGTAGCACTCAATTCTTCAACATCACACAATTCCTTGTTTTATGTATCATTGGACAAAATTTCATTCTTCATCAGGATAATGATCCCAAGCATTCTTCAAAATTGTGGCAAAACTATATCCAGTCCAAACAAAAGTAAAAGGTTTTGAAAATTATATCCTGGACTCCCAGTCTCCAGATCTTTCTTCCATTGCAGCTGGCATGGGACAAGCTGAACTGATAAGTTAGAAATAAGCATCCAGCAAATGAAACAGAAATGTTTGTATGCTTGAAAAGGTGCGGGGAGGGTTTGTACACAAATTGCAAAAAATTTATGCTTTTTTGGAAATAACTTGCCGTGAATCTGTGCTGCTGTGATAAAGGCAGGGATGGTTATTTTAATGAAACTTGTACTTATGCACTTGCATTCATTAAGTTGCACTTTCAGTGCATATTGTTACATTACAGATCAAAACCAGCTGGTAACATTTGCTTTAAGTATTTCTAATTATTTTCTTATATATAAAAAAAAAGTTTGACAAAGGAGTGTCTAGTTTGTCTAGATCTGAGGGTGAGCCCAAAATTCTGGCCTGTAGTGTATGTCAGACTTTCTAAATATACTTGTTTTCATACCTGCTTCATAGTGTCCTGTGTGTCCAAGGCCTCAGGCAGTGGTGTCTGTGAGGAAATACAAGAAAGAATAAGATGTAGATATGGAGAACTGAATAGACAGCCCAATAGTCATACATTTGTAATCTTAATCGTAAACTTGAATGTGAGAAGCATAACACAATGTTTAAAAGGAACTTGGCTATATAAGAGACAACAGAGTTTTGATTATGCCTAGAGGAATGCATACTGTGTTTTCATAATAAAGCTACAAATGTTACTTGCTATATATTAGCAGAGTAATAGCACCCTGCCATGCATCTGAGGCATGTGCAGTTCTTTACAACTCAATTACGATTCATACCACAAAGAGGAATGTTGTCTGTGTCAATCAGCTGCTTAGTAGACAGTGAAAACGAGACAGAGGTACCCAGATATGAAAACTGAGTTCTTCTCTGACCAAATACCATTAGAACAGGTTTAACAAGTTGCAAAAAACATTTGTGGTATGAAAAATATTAGTCAGCACCATATGTGATGAAGTTCAGATGAAAAATAATTGTTTACAAGGCAATAACATTACAACATGCAAAATATCTACTTTAATGTTCAATGTGTATTCAAATTCAAAGACACAATCCAACTGCAAACAGAAAATGGATATGCCATCATTTAAAGCCCATTTCATTAAAAGAGGGGTTTTCAATGGCTGTAATGTGTATTATACTTGAAAGTGTATTAGGTCACAAAGCTGCATCATAACATACACAGAAATTAGAGCTTGTGGTGGCATACTCAGCAAGTGAATACAAATCTCTCTCGTTTTTCTGCAATCAAAGACTTGCCAAGCAAAAGGATTTGCTTCCAATACTGTTTTAGTGAGGCATTATGAGTGCAAATGCGGGGCTTGAAAGAATATACATCAAGTTAATTGGTGTATGTGATTCACTAAAGCCATAAAAGAAGTTTTGGATTATATACCAATACACCTGTGAACTATTTTCAATTTCAACAACTATATTCTTATCATTGTTACTTGAAATATACCATGGTCACAGCAAAATCACATTTTATTAAATAATAATAGTAATAATAATAATAATAATAATAATAATAATAATAAATACTTTAGCCTCCCTGGTAGCTTTAATAAAATCCCTGCAGCCTGCAAGCTTAGATGGCAGGCAGAAAATGTCCTCACACTTTATCTAAGCTGTGTACACTCGTTTAAATATTTGTAAATAACACTTCCACTTTTGCTGCCAGGACCTGTTTATAACCCTCCTTTTACAACACTCAGGTCAGGTGTTGCATGGTATCACAATACCTGACTTGTGCAATTTTAAAGTGACAAAGGAGGCCCATACTGATCTGTTTATATATCAACACTTCTACTGTAATTTTCTGGGTTTTATAAAAACTTGGTCCTGAGCTCAAAAGCAAAAATCAAACAAACAATCAACTATTGGACAGTATAACAGACCACTATTCTCTGAATGCCCTTGAGCCAAGCATTTTATTTCATCAATTAATGTGGAAAGGCAATTTAAAATTAACGCTGACAATATTTTCTTAGCTGTTCGATCAGCTGCAGATTTTCAACCACTAAGCTCGAATTACTCATTCCCATGGACTGTAAATTCTACTAGATAACCTTACTTAAAAAACATGCAAATCAATTGCCTTAAAAGTAATGTGGAATAGGCATTTGTTTTTAAGTTTGCATGCTTCTTAAAGAAAGGTTAATTAGAATTTACAAAAAAGTACATTACATTTTTTGCATAAGAAAATATTGCTGTACATTTGCAATGAGTTCTTTCTTTAGTCACAGCAAAGTTTTTATCTTGCATATTTAAGCACACTAACAATGCACTGGAAGCTCTGAATGGGTTGTAGAGTGAGGAAAGTCATATTCTGAATCTGTAAATTCCTCAGAGCTAATATTAGACCAGTGCATGAACAGGCAGAGCTAAATAAATTAGCAATAAATTCAAAAGTGTAAAACAAACAAATCTTGCTTAATTTAAATCCATAATATGTTAAATGTCAAATGTGTCAATGAGTCTGGGTCTTTGTGTGCATATCATCTTAAACTTTTATTTTCAAACGTAACTATGACAATAAACAATAAGCTATAAATAGGAGTTTCTTAATACTTTTGACCAGGGAACACACACACACACACACAGACACAGACACACACACCCTTGCAAGGACAATGGAAAACACTTGTGTTTCCAACCAAGGGTGGAAACAAGGCTGGCTGTTTGTTTTGGGTCGTATGCAGTAGGTATTTGGAGAATGTGCTGTAAACCATTAGTTCGACTCTTACAGCAGGCTTTTCAACAACCAATAAACAAACAAACAAAGAATATAAATGTCCCAGAATTAGATCCCCCAAAATGTAGTTAAATGTTACATTTTACATTTAGGCCTAAGTTTAAAATCATTCTATGCATACAGAAACATTATTTGGATACAAAGTAAACCAACCGCTACTTTACGTTACATTACAATACATTAGAAATACACTTACCCAGCTGATGCCCCTGATAGCCACTTTCTCCACAGAATAGCGATCAGGAAACACTTGGTAATTGTAATTCCTAAAGAGATGCATGTTCGTACACGGATTCGAAAGCAAACACTTTTTGGCTGAGAACATCTGCTGCCGGATTACATAGTAAAGCGAGCTATTCCGTCACAGCCCAATACACTCTCACTCTTCCTGCTCCCCAGTGGAGGTTACATGGCGCAGAGAAATTCATCCCGTTTCTCTAAGCACAGGTCCTGCATGCTGCTGTCACCTGACGCTCCTCGAGCAGGTGTATGTAAGCACCTTAGCAAGTCTACGCTTTTACTGTGTAAATACCGAAAGGAACAGCCCACTCATTTCTAACCGCGTCTGCCGGAACATAGACTCCCTCATGTCCACTTGTAAGGCTGACAACAACAACTTGGTGCGACGCAGGAACCCTGTGTATGAGAGTGAACTATTTTTAATTTATACTGCGTTTGTTAGGAGACCAAGCAGAAGTGTTTGCAAGACACGTGATTAGGCTAACTACTATGATTTGCAACTTATGCTCACCTCTTCTACAGTAGATAACTTCCTTTTTGACTTCTGCTGTAATCATAAAACTATTTTTTCATGTCGCATCATGGTATAATGCATTCTTCACTAACTGTCTGGACAAATTAAAATAAAACAAGAAAATACGGCATAGTTTTTACTAACAACAGATTAGACTTGTAGGTGCACTGTAAATTCTATTAGTTGACCTTACTTAAAAAGTATGCAACCTGATTGTCTTAAAAAATAATTAAAGTGGAATATAGGCTTTTGCTTTGCATTTGTGGATGCAGCAACGAACTGTGTTTACCAACAATGGTTTTCCAAAGTATTCCAGAGCCCATGTAATAATGTCTTTTATACAATCATGTCGGTTAAAATGCAGTGCCGCCTTTGAGCTCAAAGTTTACGGGCAATTCTATGGTGATATTCGGCCTTGCTCCTTACATACAAAGGTTTCTCAAGATTCCCTAAATCTTTTGATGATATTATTTATTATAGATAGTTAAATTTCTTGTAATTGTATATTGAGAAACAAATGTTGAGGAATTGCATTTTGATGACCATCCTTGGTTGTGAATATTCCTTTCCTACAAATAATTGATAATTTCTAATATTTAGGGCTTCTGCACTGAGGTGCATAAGACCCTATTGCGACAGCCCCCAAGTCCCCCCCCCCCGGGTTTTCTTATCTGTGCCTTGCAGCTGCTTGAACAAGCCTCAGATAGATTGAGGGAATGGGGTGTGGGCATGTAAGAGTTTTGCTTGAATCTTTGTTGTGTAACTGAAATGTTTACATATGAAGGTAATTGACCACTGCCCACAGAAGACCACTGCCCACTCCTCACATCTAAACACATCTTTTTCTCCATGTGAAGAATTTGCCAAAGAACCATTCAGAAGAGTGATTTGCAAGTGAGAATGTGCAGAATATAAATTATTTAAAAAAATGTTTCCGTTTAGGGTGGTCTGTTTAATTCTTATCAGTCTGTATTGTAGGTCATGTATTGCTTACCTTGTCAGGTGTTGACCTCCTGAATTGGGGCAGTGCAGGCATTGTAAGTATGTCCCCAGGAGACATGCCTGCAAAGGATGCTGGAAGGGGAAGTAATAAAAACAGAAAAGAGAAATCCATTTTTAAAATAGACCAATACAATCCCACATACAGTGGCTGATGTAACCCATTTCAGCTTCAACCTATGTGGCATTTTTTAATGTATGCTTTTTCAGTAATCACTGAGGAGAAGTAATTATTACAGTGTTACAGTTTGACTGTAACCATATCTTTGCTAATGTCCATTTTGCGAGTCAGATCGAGGAAGGACTCTTAGTTTTCTTCTCTCTCTCTCAACCTACTTTCATTCTGCACATACACACAAAGTATCTTTTTCTGTTTGAGAGATGAGTTTGGAAACTGCACACAAATTTTCCAGCAAGGCAAACGGTACTTTGCTCAGATATTGAAAGTGCACAAGGTGACAAAACAGGTGTATGAATGTTAAAAAACAAATAAATGGCAATAGCTTATCTCACAACAGGCTGTTTTAGTCATATTTTACAGTATTTGTTAATTAATTAATAAATAATAATAATAATAATAATAATAATAATAATAATAATAATAATAATAATATGACAAATAAATAAAATACAAAGTTTGCAGGAATTCATATATTTCAAATAATTGGGGGAGTTAACCTATTTAATTTTTAACCCTGTTACAGAAGCAAGAGGGAACATATAAGCAAGCAGCAACAACTGGGCCCTAGCACCTCTGGTGCTATCACCAGTTTAACACAACACACCAATTAAAACAGTTCTTTTTTATTCAACTGACATGGATGAAAAAGCCACTCATAACTAATAACCTGTGAAGTTTGAGTCGTATAAAGCAATGCATGGAGAAATATGACACACTTCCAGTTTGTGTGGTGAAATGTGTAAATTCATTGTATTCCCATTTCAACACCATGCAAGATATCAAAAATCCCTACTCAATTTAACATAAGCAATATCTTGATATCAGGTATGAAATCTAATGTGAATCTTAGGAACTGTCTAGGAGGAGTAAGTTAAAATGTAACACATGTCAAAACACACAAAATCCAAAGTACCTCACATACTATTGGATGGGAGCTAATGCAATGTATGTTACACATTTCTTTATCTTGAGGAGACTTACATGCCTACTAAATTTGGCAAGTACGTGAACAACCACAACACTCAGTGTCATATGGTGGTGCGATAGAGTCAGTGGGCCACACCCAGGGCCAAGCTTGGGTCCCTACATAACTATCACAATCACTGATGTGTATGCTATATGTGATGTTTTTGCCTGTGGGAACCACCTCAAAAATGGTGAAGTCTAGAAGAAAAAGAAGAAGAGGGGAAAAAATCTTTTGGTGGATAATAATAATTATCCTATCGGTACCAATAGGGTCTTATGCACCTCAGTGCAGAAGCCCTAAATATTAGAAAAAATCAATTATTGTAGTACACATTCTGAATTATGGTGTATGGACTTCACTAATCATTTGATTGTAGTTATGGCTCAATTACTATTTATAACTGAACATCATGGTGACATTCATTCCCATTGTGTAGTTTTAAAGCATTTTTTCTCAAATTGAAAGTCATCATATTGTGAAAATTGGAGCTAGAGTCTGCGCAATAGAGATCTTAGAGCAAAGTGGATGCGTGGTAGATATGGCTGGTTTGACAGTGGATTGAACTCTTGCCTGCCCATATCTATGATGAACACTATGCTTGTTCCTGTTGGGAGCACACACACTGGAACATTGACTAACTTAAAGTAATACGTAAATTTTATTTATTTTTTTGCAATTGTTGGGAAAAGTTTTGGAGCTTTGTGTCATGACTGCCTAAGCTACCATTTGCTACCTAGATAATATTATAAATCCTTTCAATCAGAGTTATGTACAGTAAGTATAAATAACTAATGTAAGGTACCAACTGAAAATATATATGTATACAGCAGTAAAAATTATGCGCAATGCAAAATAGTTTTGAGGAATAAAATGACTAGCTCTCACAGCTGCAGCAAGTTACCCATCTGAATGGAGAATTCTGCTTATTTATGTTCCACGCATTCTGTCAGTATAGTTAGTTTAATAAGGAGTAACCTTACTAAGGTACTCCGAGTATTAGTTCAATACATTGTCAATAAATTGTAATGAAGTTTAGCCAGTGTTAGCTGCCTTGGTTTATCATCACTCTGTGTGTTTTGCTAGTTAGCATTTTGTTTTGCTAGTTATAATATCAGTACAACGAGCTACAGCTTATGCTCCAAATGAGGACCATACCGGAAAACTTCAAAGAACTCAGGATGGTCTGTCAGGATGGTCTGTTTTCACTTGGTTAAGAATTGTACTGCAACCAGCCACTAGATGGCCACATTTTGGCTTCACTTTTACCATCACACTTGTATGTGGGCCTTGTTGCCCTGTTGCCACAAAATTGGAAGCACACAATTGTAGCATTAACAATTGTCCTTAACTGGAACTAAGGGGTCCAAATCCTGTTGCAGTATGACAATTCCCCTATGCAAAAAGTGAGGTATATAAAGACATTGTTTGCTGAGGTTGGAGTGGAGAACTTGAGTGGCCTACACTGATCCCTGACCTAAGCCCCACTGAACACCTTTGAGAGGAACTGGCTTATGCTCTTGAATGCTCTTTTGGGTGAATGAACAAATCCCCACAGTCATGTTCCAAAACCATCTAGAAATAGCACCATATAACACTTAACTCCAGTGGATCAGATAGAACAGAAAACTGTAACACTGGCAGACCCTGAGACAATTCTGTTTGTCTACTTTTTACAACAGTGGTGAATAGAAAAGCATTTCAGTATGCACAAAACTTCGAACCTTGAGGTGGATGGGCTACCCCACAGCACTTCTGCATTGGGGTCCACTTCTGTCAGTCTCAAACAGGAGCCTGAAGCTATCATGGGCATACACTCACCCAAACTGGACTATAAGGAGCGGAACCTTGTAACTAACTTCCAGTCAGATGAATGATAATGAACATGAGTGATATCTTAAACTTCAGCATATCAGCATCAGTCAGACAAACAGAGGGTTTGAAGCAGTAGTCAGTCATTAACTGAATCCATAGCAGCGTTACACCACTAGTTTAACATGGTAACTGTAACATTTAAATAAATTATATTGATTATTTGCATTCATTTTTTGTTTATTTATAGGTCTAGCTAGCTGTCACTTACATTCTATAAACTTATCAAGCAAGCACTACTAATTCTGTATAACCTGATTAGAACTCCCATAATTGGGACATTTTTTTCTTTTTTGTATTTTCTCCCTGATTTTCTCCCTAATTAAGTCATGGCAAATTTCCACCCATCAGGCATCTCTCCCTATCACAAGACAGCTACCAACAAGGGTGAATGCTATCACATGCTTCTTCCTAGGCACCTGAAGCCAGCCCACGACATGCTTTTGAACCTCATCAGAGGCAGGGGCAAAGACTGCTATAGACATTAATTTGGTTCACTTTTATTTATATAGTGCTTACATTATTTTGCTACATTTTAGCATAGCACTGTTTTAAAGGCATTCTTTCAAAGCAGCTTACAGATGTGGGATGTAGATTTAGATCCCTAATGAGCAAGCCAGGGTTGACAGCACCCAGGCAAATCTCCCTGAGGCATGAGGAAGAAATCTTGAGAGGAACCAGACTCAAAAATTTGCCATAATTTTTTTTGGGAAATCCAAATCATTAGAGTGTCTAATGACAAGTCAAGCGCAGTATCAAGTGCAGTAGCTCTAAGCAGAGTGTCAAGACGAATCAGGCAAGTCCTTAGGGTGAAAAGTTATGTGGGGCTACACATGTAAAAATCCATGCCTTTACCAAACATCACACCAGAAAAATATTACCTACTAATGCTGATTTCTTCTGACTTAAGGAAAGCTGTTGCATTAACAGGTACAAACTCCTTTGTAGGCAACTTATTTATCCGGCAGTGCTGAAATTTCCAAAATGTTTTTTAACTTGCCAAGGCCTCTTAGCTTCCTGTTATTGATAATTATTGACCATGAAACTTGCGCAGTGCACAAAGTTGGTGGAATCATGAAGAACCTATAGAGAGCATGACCTCAAATCATAAACTAGATGGTTGAAACTTGAACAAAATTCGGTGTTTCAACATCAGGGTTGATAGCATCAACAACTACGCTGAGTACGTAACGGACTTTATTCACAAATGCATCAATGACGTCGTACCGCGGGTTAATGTACGGACTTACCCCAACCAGAAGCCGTGGGTTAACAGAGAGGTCAGCCCTGGCTCAGAGCGCGGACTGCAGCCTTTAAATCTAAAGACCCCAGTGAGTACAAAACATCCTGGTATGCACTTAGAAAAGCAATAAAAACGGCCAAGGAACAGTACAGAGAAAAGGTGGAATCCTGCTACAGTAACTCCAACACCAGGAACATGTGGAGTGGACTGAAGACCATCACAGACTACAAGGGAAAGAGCTACAGAGTGGGGGAGGTAACTGCTTCTCTACCTGATGAGCTGAACACTTTCTATGCATGCTTTGATAAACACCTATCTCAGGAGCTTTTGCTGGAAGAGGACAGCTGCCCTCCTCAGATATCTCAGGCAGACGTGTGT
>JAQQZX010101760.1:0-10976 GCA_030068355.1 Notoglanidium maculatum | reverse complement strand
ATACAAGCAGGGAGACACAACCCTGATCAGAGGCCAGTAGTAGGTCATTCACCACTTTAACTAGTGCTGTCTCTGTGTTATGGTGAGGTCTAAATCCTGACTGATACAGTTCATGAATGCTATTCCTATGTAGGTATGAGCATAACTGCTGTGCTACAGCCTTTTCTAGAATCTTGGAAATAAAAGAGAGGTTTGATATTGGCCTATAGTTGGACAGCTGACTGGGGTCGAGATCAGGTTTTTTAATCAGGGGTTTGATAACTGCTAATAACTAATAATAACTTGCTTCTTTTGTTTGCATGCAAAAGCCAGGAGCCTTCATTATGTTTTTTGTCTGAAAAGTTGTTTGTTACATAATATGTAGCTTCCTTTACTGATATACAATCATTTTTCAAACACAAACAATTTTTCTAAGATTACCTGCTATGTCCGGCGCCCTGGCTCCCGGTATACACCTAACTAAATTATACTGACATGCATGCATTTCTGCTAATGTTGGTTGGGTTCTATTCACCATTGTTGGCAGAGAATTAAATAATAAAACAATTCATGTGAAAATAACAGCATGGACAGCCCTTAACCCATATGCATGTAAATCATTCATAAGTTCATTTGTGTTTGGCACATACTGTAGTCTGTAATGAAAACAAGTCATACAGTGTAAACAGTTCATTTAAGAGTCAGATTGCTGGAATGTTGTAAACATTTTCCAGCTGTGGAAAAAAAAGAGAAAGCTGAGCATATGATTTATATATCTCATAAACGCTGAACTCTGTGTTATATTATAAGAAGGTGTAAGGAAAGTAACGGGATCTTGAGGGTGTTTTTCTTCTTAGTGCAACAGATTGTCATTGTATTATAAATTATTCCTCAGTTCTGAAAAGTCAAACACAGATGTGTGTGAAGGAGTGAGAATGTTACAGTTAGTGAACCAGATAAGTGATGTGAGGAAGTCACAGAGGACTGATTTGCTTATTGTGCTGAATTCTCAGGTCTAAAGGTCGAGCCTTTTATATCGGTATGGTGTTTGTTGTTGCCTCAGGCTTCAATTTTAGAAGTAGAATTAAGTTGCAGCATAATCTGAGATGCAACAGTGCCCTCTTCTGGTGCTATACAGACCAATGCGCTGTTTCACAGGTTTTGGGTGGTAAGAGACAACGTTGTTCTTCTGAGAATAGAGAGATTATTAAAGAATAAAGTGGTGGCACCAAATGTAAACCAAATACTGGAGGCAGAGACTCTGTGGATAGACTGAGCAGCCTTTATGACTCGCTGCAGAGCTTTGTGGTCGTTGACACACCAGACCACGATGCAGCTGCTCTCAACTGTGAATCTGTAGAATTTGGTCAAGGAGACAGGATAACTGGATAACTGCATGACTGGCCAGTTCTAACAATTGAATTAAATCTCATTTCTCATGCTGAGTAAAACCTTCAACAGTGGATTGAGCAACCAGCAGCTAAAGCCCAGATACACAAAAACATGAGTGTTCAGTTTGACTGCATGTACAATTCTGTGCAAAAGTCTTAGGCACATGCAAAGAAATACTCAGAAAGAAATGATGACTTCAAAAATAATAACTTGCTTCTTTTTTTTTTGCATGCAAAAGCCAGGAGCCTTCATTATGTTTTTTGTCTGAAAAGTTGTTTGTTACATAATATGTAGCTTCCTTGACTGATATATACAAACATTGTTCAAACACAAATAATTTTTCAGAAATTAAAAAAAAAAAAAAAAATTGGAAGTCTCAATAATGCAGAATTCATCAAGTAAAGGTCTAAAACAAAATTTGGACTAAAAAAATTAGAGACTTAAAGCCTAAGACTTTAGCACAGTACTATAGAAGTCAAAACTATGCATTTGCATGTGTGGGCATGAGCTATAGGTTGTGGTTAAAATGAGATCAAAGGGTACTGATACCCGAACTGCTGAACCCTGCTCAGGAGTGGAAAGCAAGCTACACAACTGTACAACACAGCCACAAACCAACACACACTCAGAGAATGACACAGAGAGAGAGAGAGAGAGAGAGAGAGAGAGAGACATTGGGGTCACCAAGGAGAATGAGCAGCATTCACTCGCATGATGGCATCTATTTCTGTGCCTCCTAGCCTGTGACTTATTATTTCTTGGTTTTAGCCTTTTTTTGGCTGAGAGAGAGAGAGAAAGAGAGAGAGAGAGAGAATTTCTTGGTTTCTAAGCAGTGTATCAGGTTGAAACAAAGACAATAATGACTATAAAAGGAGGACAGGAAACATGTGGACAACATTTATTTTTCTGGGGATTCAGCCACTCAAGGTTTTTACATCACCACCCCCCATAATTTCAAGTATGTTTTTGTACAACAAACAAACTCTTGTGTGAATGGGAGGCTGGACTGGATGTGAGCGAGAATATTCTCTTAAAGTATTTCAAATATTGCATTACAGTGGCTGTGAGAGGGCACATATTAATGAGCTCTGCAAAGGTGACAGCCAGCCACATCTAATGCCAAGGTGTTTCTTTTTTTTTTAAACAGCATCAGGAGATTATGGACCTTCTAATGGTTTATTTTAAATTATTATTTTGAATTAATTATTGACTTTTAAGTTATAATTTGGTTAACATGTTTGGATGTTCGAAGTGACTTTGTCAGTCAGTCAATATTAAAAACAAAGAAGACATTTCTTCCCATGATCTTTGAATGATTTGAATGATTCATCTTTCTCCTAATCATGTGACTTGATTATATTCCAAATATTTCATAGGGGTTCAGTTCCGTAACAGGGTTGAGTGAATCCACAATCCGTAATGGATTAATCAAGACATGTTTCGAGCATGTGACGTTAAACACATTTAAATCTTAAATATAATGTGTTGGAACAAGCAACACGATAGAGATTTTAAAAAAATTAACGTTTAAGCTGTTGCTCAAAAACATGCACATAGGTTGCTTCCAAAGAACACTTACTTACAGTACGTTTAAAAAGGCTTTCGTTTTTACTTTACATACATAATTGTAATTGTAATATCAACAGGTCAGAAATTCACCAGAAATTATCCATAGAAATGGAAAGAACAGACATATTAGGAACAAAGACCACATTATATTGAAATACCACATTATAATAAATTATTCACTTTAAATTCTTTCATGTTGAGCAGACCAATTAAACTGAGTTTCAACATCCTTATTTCATATATCTGTCATGGTGCCAGTGCTTTATGAGAACAGAAACCGCCTGTATTTCAAAATGACACAAGTACCCCCCTTCAGCCAGATGAACAATGAAACAAGACAAGTCTTTGTTAAGCGTTTGAGCATTTGTGGAGAAAAAGCAGTGCAAAAGAGAACATTCAGAGACAAAGTGCTAAAAAGAAAGTCTTATTCAGAAATATGATGCTAGTTGACGGTGATGCACTACACAGTTTCACATTTCAACACAACATTTCCAGCCTGGTTTTTTATATCCAGCTGGTCCAATGGTTAATTTTGCATAGGTCATTTGTGTTGCTATATTGTATTAGACCATGCTGAGGAGTGCCTTGAGGAGAAACATATTTATAAGCCTCAAGCAATATAATATTTTATAGATATCGTTTTGGATTAAGGTTCCCTTAACTGAAATTATATAACACATTAGTTAACATGAATAATAAAGATCCACTATGTAGAATCCAGTTGATTGCGACTAACTGATTGCCCCTCCTTTACCCATCCCTTTCCAACCATGTACGGTGGCCATCAGGTGCCTGTTGCATGCTTCCAAATACTTAAATCCACACTCCCTTGCTTTTTCTGTGCTAAATAATAAGCACAATATTTTATTTTATTTGAATTTGAGGTCTCAAATTTGTTCACCAGAACCAGCAAAAAACTGATTCCTCTCCTTTATTTTTCCTTGTCTTCCTTTCTTATTCTTTCTCTCACTTCCGGTGCATTCTTCTGGATTCACGCTGCCACTTGTAAAAATGTGAAACATGTAAGGCGCTCTCTAGCCACGATAACTTCACACACATGGTGAGGCCTACATGCTTCCATCTCAAAAAAGTTCAGTTTGGTGTCTTTATTTTTCAGAGTGCTACAGCTTTGCTAGTTTAAGAAACTGATAATGACTAAATGGTGTCCACTGGGAGATATGTCTGAGTAAGAAGTGTAACAAGTAGCAAAACTTGTCAGAATTGGATGAGTGCTGCCATGCACCTGAAAATGAAAAATGGGTTGGAACATGGACACACTGGACATCACTCCCTGTTGTGAACACAGGCATCCTGTTATGCTGCCAACTGACACAAAAGCAGTTGGAAGTGAAATTGACCTATGAGAGTGCGACTTTTTGCCAGGGTCACATCCGTTTTGGCTCGTTCGAAGCTTAATGCAGGGATTTGAAAAATTTCCTCCCATCAATATGCATGACAGTGTAGCTTGCACAACCTCTGGGAAAGAACATGTAAAGTTCCTCCAGGTATTATCACAGATTTTTGTAATACTTGGTTAAAAAAATGGGGAAAAAAAAGTAAAATCTCAGGATCAAAAAAGGTTAAGGTATATAATTGCTGTTATGATCTGTCCCTCGCTGCACACTCTGGGCAGTTCCCAGTGCCCTTCCAGCCAACACACACTCCCGTGACCGTCAGTTGGTTGCGACCAATTCATGCGCACACACACAAAGTTAAAAGGACTCTCAGTTTCACATTACCTCACGAAGCATTAGTTTGCCACACATGCAGTGTGTTTACTCTTGCCAAGCCTTTGCTATTGTGTTCCCCTTGTGGTTTTGATCTTTGCTTCTGTGTTTTGGATATTTGACTGTCTTTGCCCTGTCTACTCTGTTTCCTAATCGCCTGTTTTTTGACTACAACTCTGCCTGCTGTTTCGGAAACATTTGCCTCAGTGTTGAAAATACGTTTCTTTTTACTGCCGTCTTCTACCTGCACATGTGTCCAGCTAAACCCCACCATCATGACAATTGGCCTTATATAACCACAGACATGGCATTGGGGAGTCTAATGCTGTGACCAGAGCAACAGCCTTGGCAACTCCACCAAAGAGAAATACTTCTGGTGGTGTTTAATGGAATGAAGCCCTTGAACAATGACTGAAAAATCAGTAAGAAACATGTAACATTGTTTCTGAACACTTCTGAAATTACACCACGCTTCTCTAGGCTACAATCCAGTATTTTTGTTGGCATGCGCAAACATTTCTCTTTAATTTCACTTGACTGTGATAAGGTCGTACGTAAATCGTACTGCACATAAGTACATTTAATTTCCCTTGTTTATTATTTAGAACGATGTCACTTTCACTTTTAACACTTGTTAGATTGTATATGTTTATAAATAATATATTTATGTATTCTGTGTGAAGTAACTCACTGACTGGGTTGTGAGTGAACTAGCATGCACTAGTATTTCTTTTTGGCTGCATGCATCACCAAAATGGAGCAGTATGTGGTTAGCAAGAGTTTCAGCTGTATATGAGTATATATAGAGTACAATACACTCTCTCACATATCACAGTTACTGAAATCTGCATGTAGAATTTGGTTTCAAAATGAATAAGTCAGAGGTGACAGTAGGTGACGAGGAAAAACCCTGAGAAAAACACGAAATAAAATGGAACTGTATTCCAACAGATAGTGAAATTGTAGCTCATTATATTGCACAGGTATAGAAGACTAAAGATAGAAGTTGATGTTCAGTGTGAACAGATTATGAATAAGAGTCATCTTATGTCTTTTTGTGTGTTTATGATTACAGCTGCAGTTCTTAAATAAGTTGTACATATCCACAATTTCCATTTGAATTATTCACACATTCATCTTGCAATGTTTGTACTTCCTGTACGTACTACATTATTACCTTTATTCTAAGTTTAATATTACTGCCTTATGGCATCAAGTAAAACTGTATAAACATGTTATTTTGGCACTAAAATTACTAATACTTCGTTTTTGCTTCATTTTCTACTTTTTCACCACACAAAGGAAAGATTTTTTAAGATCGTTCATTCTTTGCCGACATCCCCTTGCTGGTTTGAATCAGAATGTTTTTATCTATATTAGCAGAAAATCAAGCACTAACGGCTGTATTGCGTCAATATGGTGCCCTAGGCAAAACTTTTCATTGATAACAATTGGTATAGGTTACTAGTTATGTCTAAAATGTAATACATCTTAAATTACCCTTTTTAGAACCCTGTTTTGATTTAGATTATTTTTCCCACTATTTTGTGCAGCAGAAATCTTGTCTAGACTCAAGAGGGTTAGGTACTTTCCACTTTAAACCACTATTCAAAACCACAGAGACTTGAAACGGGAAATGTCAAACATTTACACTACAAAGAAATTTCCATTCAGCTCTGCTTCTACTTTTTTATTTTATTTTATTTTATCAGGCATCTACAAGAATATATATTCAGATTGACATACATATTTTTAAAAAAAGTTGTGACATTAACTCTTTTTACCAAAACAGTATTACTGACCAGGATCCACGTTTCTGTGTGCATGGTAATAGATCAGTCAGATAACATCACAAACCACAAACAGAATTGAAAGTTCTGTCTTTTTGTTCCATTATACGTACATGGTTCCATATATTGTACATGGTCAATGTAAAAAGCAGAAGTTAACTTAACGAATTATCAGAAACATAATCCACGTCTTTCTCGTTTATTTCACATATTATATTTATCGTTTTACAGATTTCACGGATATTGATATTGGACGTATATAAACAGCCCCAAATGAGAGCAAAAACAAACAAACTAACAGACAAAAAACCAGGACAAGACAAACCAAAAAAAGATAAGAAAAATAAAACACGTAAAATAAAAGCTATAAACGAGAACAAACAATACACAAATAAAATGAGATAAAACCAACCAAGAACATACAAAACAAATAAAAAAAGATGACAAAATGAAATGAACAAAACAATCAAAACTAATTAAAGCATAATCTCAGCACTATATAACATACTCTAGCACTTTGCCTCAGATTGTATTCACACTTATTTAGTTTTTATATTTTGCATTTTGTTTATCGTTCTTTTTTAATATTCTAATTATAATTAATCATAATTTTGTATTTCTATTTAACTGTCTATTTTAATCATATTTGTGTCAATTAGGTTGAATGTTGTCACTCTTGTGTGCACTGTATATTGTGCCTTACACTGTTACATGTTAGTGACTGACCTTGTCTTGCGACTCACCACTATCATTTTAGTGCACATATGCATCAAATGTACTTGTGTGTATCACTTTTAGTAAGCTCTCTAATGTTTCTTAAAATTGCTCATCATTTTCTTTCTGTTTCATGAGAAACCAGACATTAGTCTAATTTACTGTGATGTTGTTTTGTCACCTGGCCATTCCCCCCATCAGGCCACATCCTACTGTGTATATCTATATGTACTTCTAACGTCCCCTCCACATTCCTCCTGACGCCTGTGCACAAGAGCGGAAGATGGAACGAAACATTGCTGCACCTGCTGCTGTATCCAATGCACCTACCTACATGGGTTGGTCCATCTTTAACACATTATGCTGCTGTCTTCCTCTTGGAATCATTGCAATTGTGTTCTCCTGCCGGGTAAGTCATTTAACATCATTTCTTCATTACCAGTTTGATTTATCATTTATCAGTTTCATTTATCAATGTATTTATCATAAAAAAAGAACAAAGAAGGAACTAAACATAATAATTTTTCACTATAGACGGACACAGCTAATACTATTGGTGATTCTACAACAGCTAATGGGCATTCCCGAATGGCCAGGAACCTGAATATCGCCGCACTGGTCACTGGAATCATTTTTCTCACCATTTACATCATCCTTTATTCACAGGAACATTATAAGCAGAAGTAAATACATATTAATAGGAAGTGATGCCAAATCATGCAGTATTATGGTTAAATATGTCTCATAGTAACTGAACTTGGCTCAAATCCACCTGGTGTTTTGTTTGTTTGCTTGTTTTTGATTTCATTTCAATGAGAAACCCTTGTATTAAATGAACATTTCGAGACCAAATAATCATTATGGAAAGTCTGTAGACTTTTTAACCACTGTTGCTATATTGTTATTTTTATACATATGTTTTGGTATTCTTTTTATATAAATGCATCCAATTGTTTATATGAATTCAGGAGGTGTTTCTGTACGAAGCCAAATAAAATCTGTCATTTTACACAATTTGTAACTGAAGAAAAATGTCTCAAATGGTACAAAAGCACAAGTTTCTAATGTAGCATTGAGTAAAATATATTCTCAATTAACGTGAGTGTAAATAATTAATTATAAGTAGCAAAACACTAATGTTTCAGTAATTATAAATGAATTACCACATGTAATACGGTTCCAGATCAACTATTGAAGAACAAAACAGCAACTTGTCAGTCATTGGTAATGATTTTCACATTATTGCTTAAATTCATATTCACTCACTTTTGAAGTGAAAAGAAGCAACAACTATTTTTATATTTTTATTAAAAAAGAATATGGTATTTTATATTTTTTTTATATAAATATTTTATATTTTTATATGCACTTAGAAGGAAATAGTAATAGTCTTGGCTATGTTTTTCATGAGTTAAAACCTCAAAAACTGAAATTAAAAACTGAATTTGAGGAGAAAATTAAATTACTTTATACTAGTAAAAATATCTTGCTGCACAGACAGATCATTTTACTTTAAAAGATATCTTGGCATAAATTGGTTCCAGTCTAGAAATAGATTTAATCTCAGATTATGGTGTCTTATAATATTCTAATAGGAGATGATAGATCATTTTGGTTATGTTCAAGACATTTTAATTTGCTTAGATATTTTTTAAGTGCATGATTTGTCAAACAGCTGAGAATGCAGTCTTGATTTAGGAAGTCTCTGTTTGCTCACATAGGTGTATAATGTTCAGATTAGCGTTCATTGTAGAGATAATGCAATCAAGATAATTCTGCTAAGTATTTACTTACACTTAAAAATAATTACAGCTGTGCTCAGAAGTTTGAATACACAGTCATGAATATTAGCATGATCATGAATGTCATAGCAATATTGGGCTTTCAGTGATTTCTTTGAGCTGTTCTTTTTCTGGGGCAGAATGATTGTACAACCTACATCTTTAAAAGACAAAAAAAAAAAAAAAACAAGAATTTGATGCAAAAAATTGTATTTATTTTGGGTTTTCTTAAATCAACACAGGGTCAAAATTATCCTTACAGGGTCAAACATATACCTACACCCACTTAGATGATTAATTCAATGGTGCAGAAACTTCCAAAATGACTTTTGACTTTCCAAGGCCTTGTTAAATTGTTGTTATTGATCATGACTAACTGCAGCTGGTAGCTTCTCTGTGAACATCATAAAAAGAATTTGTTTGACAGCACTCATTGAATTGACCAACATACAGTACAATGGGAAAGTCCAAGGAGATCAGTGCAGATCTGAAAAAGAGGATCATAGATTTATAAAACTCAGGAATGTCTCATGGAGCCATTTATAAACAACTGCAGATTCCATGATCATCAGTTCAAACAACTGTACAAGTTATTGCAAGGTGTAGCCACTTTGCCGAGCAACTTTGCTGGAAGAGAAAATTTTTTTGGATGGTCAGGAACAACCCAGGAACCATCAAGGCACAGGCTTGCTATGAACTGGAAGCTGCTGGAACACTGTCTACAGTCAAGCAAGTTTTTCTTCACCATGGACTAAGAGACTGCCCTCCGTGAAAGAAGCTCCTGCTCCAAAATTGACACTTTCAAGCTTGACTAAAGTTTGCAGATGACCGCATGAACAATTAAAAAGCTTTCTGAAGGAAAGTTTTATGCTCAGATGAGGAAAAGATTGAGTTGTTTGGCCACAATGACCAGAGGGACAGAGGAACACCATACCAGCTGTTAAGCATGGTGGTGTCTGCATCATGCTCTGCGGCTGTATGGCTGCCAGTGGAACTGGTGCAAATTGCAAAAAGTGGATGGAATAATGAAGAACCTCAGAATTCTTCAGTCTGACCTCAAACCATCAGCTAGATGGTTGAAACGTGGACACAATTTGGTGTTCCAACAGGACAGTGACCTGAACACACATCATAACTGACTGTGGAATGGATAAAGCATTCGAGCATCAGAGGTATTTTGGAAACAGACATTGTGCACTGATGAAGTAAAAATGGAACTTATTGGCCACAAAAAAAATGTATAAAGGTATGTGCGGAACAACAAGTAGCAGCATTTGATAAAAAAAAAAAAAAAATTAAAAAGAATGCCTTGCCATCTGTTAAGCATGGGGTGAACCTCTTATGCTTTGGGGCACAGGAAACATTGCATGTGTAGACAGAATAATAGATACCAGTAAATACCAGCAAATTATAGAAACAGATGTGACACAAGTTGAAAAGAAGCTGGATTCAAAACCTACTTCAAAAATCTACTGTGAACTACCTTTGGAATAGACCTCACAGCGCCCTGATTTGAACACTGTGGGTAGATTTTAAACATGTGTAGTTCTCATAGCTAGAAATTTTCTGGAAGGTGTTTAAGGAATTGAGAATTCCAAAAACAAGAAAAGAAAGACACCTATTCATCACATGTGAAAAGTAAGTAACTGTAAATTAATATTTGCCGAAAATGATATAATTTGCAAAACATTTTGCTGCAGAGGTTGTATTTACTTCCTTTTACTAAAGGAATAAGAAAACATAAAAAAAAAAAAACACTCTACATGTTTGGATATGTGGTGGCTGTGCCAATCTAGCTACATGCAGGATACTACCCATTAGGTTCACTAACACCGCACAACAATTTTTTTTTTAAAGTCTTGCTTCCTGAAAAGTTTTTGCTGATTGTGACAGGTACCTACTGGGTTGCACAAATATAGTTTTGGTGTTACTGCATCATGTAAAAACTAGAAATAGACATTTATATGTTTACTGACAATAACGTATTTAGTCACGTTTATGTTTCGCATAAGCTATTAAATTCA
>JAQQZX010101729.1:0-10977 GCA_030068355.1 Notoglanidium maculatum | reverse complement strand
TGTGAAGCTGCTTTGAGACAATGTCTGTTGTTAAAAGCGCTATACAAATAAAATTGAATTGAATTGAATTGAATTTTCTGCTCACTGTGCTTATAAAGAGTGATTATATGAGTTGCTGCATCCTTCCTGGCAGATCTGTCCATATTCCTCTGACTTCTTAAGACGTTTGCACACACAGAACTGTCACTCATTCAATGTTATTTTATTTTTATTTATTTATTTACTTATTTGTATGTTTGTTTGTTTGTTTGTTTTTCCACCCACTGTTCTGTAGAATTCTGTACTCTAGAAACTGGTATATGTGAAATTCCCAGGAGATCAGCAGTTTCTAAAATATTCAATCCAATCTGACACCAAAAACCATACCACAGGTAAAGTCACTGAGTTCACAAATCTTTCCCCAATATGATGTTTGATGGGAACATTAATTGAAGTTCTTGACCTTTCTATCTGCATGATTTTTGGCATTATGTTACCACATGATTTGCTAATTAGATAACTATATAAATGAGCAAGCTGTTCCTAATAAAGTAGATGGTGAGTGTACATTTTTGTATTTGCATTTTTGTGTTTTTCTAGGTATACTGTCATATTGTGCAGATCAGAAAACCTCTGAAATACAAATTTTCATTTTACAGGCACATTAACTTATTCAGTGACTATTGGGAATGATCAGATAGGAAATGGCATCTGATCTGCGGTCTCAGAATGAAACAGGATATAAACGTCTGAAACCTCACTGTGATATCTCAAACTGCCTGAGAGAAAGCAAAAGAGAAAGAGAGGGAAGGAATAACAGTGCATAAGATTTTCCTCTTGGCAGCCTGTGAGAAAATAAATAGGTTTATAAAAAGCCTCAGCAGAACCCAAGCAGTTGCTTACACTGATATAGAGAGAGATAAAGGGACTGGAGAAATAAATCACTAATATAAATAATATTAATACCATCACTATCAGTAATACTGAAACAGGCTTACTATTTAATACATAGTGCACTATAAAGAGGCCACATGAACTTCACTATATCAGCAGTGTACTATATGTAAGGATATTAGATTTTCTTTTTTTCTGACAAGATTTAAAATACATTTTTAGTGTTTAGTCTTTAAGGTTGAGTTGCAATCTCTACACAAAAAGACCCCAATCAGCCAGCAGGTTTGATCCCAGAACCTTCTTGCTGTAAGGCAACAGTGCTAATAACTTCACCATCATGCCAGCCCCTGCTGAAATATTAAGGAAAAAAGAATACTAAACAAAACCAGTATTCATTTTAGCTAGAAAGCCATTAATAATTTGAGAAATTTTGATATATCTGATCGCGATGTGAGCTTCACCTCTTTCTATGAAAACAGCTGTTTACTATAATAAAAAATAGTTTAAAAAATCATAATCTTTTGCAAAAAAAAATAAAAAAACAAAAAAGTTCTAAGCTAAAAGCCTTAGCAGGAGTTCGTGTCTCATTAGGTGTTCAGACTGAAATGCTCATCATCTCCAACTGTTCCACTGCATGGACCATTAATCTGATCAACAGCATGGATGGGGAGCACTCATGCCTTTGCCAACACCCGCCATCATCGCCACTGGAAACCAGGGCATTATGGGAAAAAAATATTCAATAAAGTCTTCTTGCTGTGGTGGACTAGAAATGTCACCACAGCGGTGGTCACAAGTTCTGCTCTTATGGTTCTATTTCATCACTATATCCAAAGCTAATACAGAATTCAACAAAGCTTGTATTTATTACTGCTGTATGAGAAATCCTTGTACAGGTGCTGTATGAGAAATCCATGTAAAGAATTCAAACAATTTTAAATCATAATTTAAAAATTTACTTGTGTGACAAATCCTCCTGTCACAGGGCACCAATACAATTACTTTGACCAGGGCATAGTTGCTGGTGCCAGATGGGCTGGATAGAGTATTTGAGAAACTGCAGAGCTCCTGGTATTTTCACGCACAGCAGTCTCTTGTATTTGCACAGAGTGGGGTGGGGGAAAAAAAACCCAAAAAATCCCATCCAGTTCTGTGGACAGAAACGCATTGTTAATGAGAAGGGTCAGAGGAAAATAGCAGGACTGCTTTGAGTTGGCAGGATATCTGAAAAAGCAACCCTTTACAACCATGGTGAGAAGAAGAGCATCTCAGAATGCAGGACACATCGAAACCTTGAAGCAGAAGGGCTCCAACAGATGATGACCACACTGGATTTCACTCCTGGCAGCCAAGAACAGGAATATGAGGCTACAGTGGACACAGGCTCACTCAACGGGACAGTTGAAGATAAGAAAAAGAACAGGTGTAGTTTTGCCCCTAACTCTACTGATGCACTTTTAAAGCAGATGAAAATAAGCATTTACAGTACATATAAGTCAGATTTGATCTGGTCTGTAGTTTTATGTTCAAAAGGAGTAACAGGTTGATTATGAATAGCGCATGAATGAGCTTCACTTGTAATCTGGGAGACAGGAGCTTTGTCCTGATCTTGGTGTGTAAATAACCAGAGTAGTCTCTCAGAATTTGGTGAGCTGCATGACAGGCAGGACATGAGATGCTGAATCGTGGGTAATTGTGTTTACCGAAAGAGCACCTGTTCAGAGCAGCGCATAATAGCCATAATTAGAGGAAAAAAGGCCACTGTCGCTCAGAGACACGCCAACATGGCTGCCATCCCAGGGTAGAACAGCTGAATTGCGTCATAGTCCGTTTGCTTTCATCTCTGAAGAACGAATCCTGACAAGACGTGTTTGCATTTTAATATCTCTCTCCAAGCACTGATGAATTCCTACTGATGATGTAACAAGGCTTTGTTTAAGTGTATGACCAGCACAGTGATGGTAATATCAGTTTACTTTATAATATTTCCAGGCTGAAACTTGTCAAACTGCTAGCTATTTCATATAGGATGATTGAATAAAGTAAATATATAAAGGTAAAATTGCACCTAAACACCATTAACTGAATTTTTATGAATTGTTGATATGAAGACTCCAATAGATTATTTTTCTTTTCTTTTCTCAAGTTCACATTAAATGCATCATTAAAGCCAAGCTCAAAGGATAGAGTTTGGTCAAGTGAAACCACCAGAGAAACAGTTGGGTAGGCAAACAGACAAACACCAGAGAGCCACACACACACACACACACACACACACACACACACACACACACACACGGATGAACAGACAGGAAAACAGGCAGAAAGGCAGAGAGAGACATAGAGCCAGACTGATACACAGACCGAGATGCAGTCAGGCAGAGAGATAGACAGACATAGAAAGAGACAGAGATACATACTGATTGGTGTAGGTTTTCATTCAATTATCCACCTCTTCTTTGCCACTCCTCTTCCCATTCATAAGCAGTTTTTGGACAGCAGCCTCACTCCCACTATTGCTTCGCCATGGCTTTATTTTGATACATTAACTAGTTACTAGCTTTTTTTAACTTCAGAAATCTATCTTTGTTTTGGGACATTCTCTACAATTAGCTAGCTAGATAGCGTCATTGTTTTAATCTACTCTAATATATTTTCTGGTTAGTTTTGTGTTCAGTTCTTTTGTAGCATTAGCTAGCTGGCTTTGTTTTGGGACATTCTCAACAATTAGCTAGATATGCCTTTGCATTTTTGACCTTACTTTGCTAGCTAGCTTTATTTTGATACTAGTTATTAGCTTTGCTTCGTACAGTTTTTGAACTTTAGTAGTCTAGCTTCGTTTTTGAACACTCTCTAGCCTTATCTAGCTAGCTTTGCTTTCATTCCTTTTCTTTCATTAGCTAGTTTTCTTAGGGTGACCATATTTTGTTTTTCAAAACAGAGGACACTCTTCGGGATCAGGGTGATCTGATCAATCCACTAGCGCGAGTGGAAGTGAATAGGCATGTAGGATAGTAACTAGATTTTGAGAGATGCCCATGTTTAAATGAACGTTTAGGCAGCTCAAAATCCCGGACAATTCTAAAACCCCGGCCGGACGCAATTTCCAGGTCTCAAAAAGAAGACATGTCCAGGGAAAAGAGGACATCTGGTCACCCTAGTTTTCTTTGTTTTATTTTGATACATTTCCTAACATTAACTAGCTAGCTTTGTTTTCATTATTAGCTAGCTAGTCTTGTTTTTCTTCTTTTCTTCTTTTGTTTGATGAGTTTTATTTTATAGTCTTTTTACCTAAATAGGTTTCTTTGGGGGAAACATTTATTGTGAATTGTGAAACTTTTGTTATCCATAAAATATATCACTTTGTGGGTGTTTTTTTTTTTTTTTTAGATTTACCCTTAGTGTTCAGTTTTGAACACAATATTGTGGTATATTAATAAATCATTATAAAATATTGTGCAATTATTATGATAATAAAGCTGAATAACTGTACATGCAAATGCATAGCTCTCCTTTTGTTTTGTATTAAAAAAACAGACCAAATGTATTCCATTTTATCTCATTTCTCCCATAATTCTGTGCAGCACTTGTGGTCTTGTGCCAGATATGAACTCTTTGATCTCCACAGTTGTGTGATTTTTTTTTTTAATATGATACATGTTTGAATCCTAATTAACACTTTGAACCTGACATCAAAACATCTGTTAAACTGCACATCTGTTCAGCACCACTGAACAGTTTATTTCCACTGAACAGTTACACACAAGACTGTCTTTTTTCTCATTTGCATTTTTGTTCAGACAGAAAATATACAGGGAAAATATGCTCCAAAATAATACCTAAAAATAAAAACACACATATAAATATGGGTAATGTTTTGAGCTTATTGAGCTTATATGTAGGCAATGAATACTTCAATTTTAAGACTAAAATATAATATTTACTCACATAGTACAAATACGCAAAAATATATAAATAAATAACACCTTCAAGTACTGAATAAAAACAGAACACAGAATAACAGCAAATATTAAATAACAAAATAAAACTAAAAATAAAATAATATAAAACATGCAATGAGGCCACACTATTGGTTAATTAGTTATTAATAGTAATTATTTCCTGTTTATTACCATCACATTTCACTTAAATCTCTAATTATTTCGATATAGATTTCTACAATATCTAATTTACATGATTTAAAAAAGGTAATAGTTATTAGTTATTTTTTTATTTGTTATTTTGTAATTGATTTTTGACATTAGACAAATTTATTGTTTTTTTTATACTGTATGAAAAGAGCAATTGAATAGTGAATAACTGAATATAATCAGCAATAATGACAAATAATTATTGTTACAACCTGGTCTAGGTCGGGCCTCAACATACAGAGAAAATAAAAGACCAGGGTTACGTTTGCTTTGTATAGTAAATGGATGATTAGTATGACGAGGCATGATTTTTGTCCAGACACTAGGGGAACTGTGCTGGTTTTTCTTTAATTGTTTTCTAGTGAACTGTAGGACACAGGAATATGAAATTATGTGTGTTTGTAGCAGGATTAGTGCTTATGGTGTTGGAAAAGAAAAAATATAATAAATGTCATTTAGTTTAGTTTGTATAGTTAAGGAATTGAAACATGATCAGCATGGAAGCTGTGACGCTTCCACTAGGGGGCGAGTATACACTAAGGAGTTAATTACTGCACTTGGCTTTCTTTACATTCCAAGTGGTTAAAATCTTCAGAAGCTGACAAGACCAAAATAATAAACAAAACTCCCTCTAATTATTAACAAATAAACTAAATTATCTATTCCAGAAAGAAAGAAAAATAAATACAACACCTAACCTCACTCCCTATCTAACCCAAAACCAGGAGAAAGTAAATGGCACCGACTTCCTACTCACCATTGGTTACTGTGTTATTTACAAGTGAATAATATTTACAAACTATATACAAGAGTACACAACCAAGTCCAGCAGAGAAAACATACACAGTCAAAAACCGGGCAGAGAGTCATTCACAAAGAGTCAATTAGATACCACACAAATAATACAGACTCAGCAACGGCACAGGTCTCTCGTAGTGTAGTATGACGAGATTTGAATAGTGGTCCGAAGGTACAGCCAACCAACTCCAACACAAAAGGCGGGAGCAAGGCAGGTAAGGAGCAGTTATCATCCAATGGGAGGCAGGACACGTAGCACTGGGCTTGGCCTGAACAGGAAAGAAACACAAACACCCATCCCATCACCATCACAGACACACTAACGGCTTAAAGAACAGACAATATACACTGGTGGTCGTAACATAATTCACTTATTATTTCACAGTTTTGTGATTCAAGTCAGTAAAATGCATTTTTAAAACCATCCTTAATACATTTTTATTATATTAGAGGTTATTTTAATTAAAAGCATGTAAGTTCATTAAATCAATGTGAATGAAAATTTCTCCAGGCCTTTTTTTTCCGGCCTCAATTACATGTAATTCATGTACACACACAGATGCACAGTATGACTGAAAGTGATTGTGCAAGGCCAAGACCAGTGTATAATAAATCACAGTATACTTATGCTGGTGTGTTCTGGGGGATTAGCTTTATTGACCAGTGGGAATGGAGGCTTACACACACCCACACACAATGTTTGAGGAAATGCAACACTGTAGATAATCTCCTGAGGCCACTGCACCGCTTAAGTAAACCAATGAAATCTAAATGCTAACAAAGTGCAGTGTTTTATTCTGATGCTGCTTCTGTATTTGTTGACCAGGTTTTTTTTTCAGTATTTGTCAGGGGTTTTTTTGTAGATAAGAGTGAAATAAATATATAAGAAGCTCCTCAGAGAACTCAAAAATGGATCAAGTGTCAGGAGGCAATAATTTCGTTTATGTTTTTTTGTACCCCACACCCACAACTCCCTTCAATAAAACCCAAAGAAAAAAACAAACAAACAAAAAAAACAACAAAAAGACAATTGCCTCCTAACACATGATCCATTTCTGAGTTTTTAGAAAAACAAATAAAAAAATAGAAGTGAAGAGGAACAAAAGAAACAAAATGTAACAGATACAAGGAAAAAGTATGAAATAAGGGTTAGGGTTGATGAATGAAAGAATTGAGGACATAGAAGCAAATAAAGGAAAAATAAGAAAAAAGGTAAGTAGATGAAGACAAAGAATGCAATAGAAAAATGTATAGAAAAAAGGAGGTCAAAGGGAAATAAATAATCTACTAAATGAAATAATTATTTTTGGAAACTTTTGAAACATTTGAAAGAGGATAAAAAGGAAAGAAAGAAAGAAAGAAAGAAAGAAAGAAAAAGAATACATAGCATGAATAAGACACTCAACAATGATTGTACTTACAACAAATGTTAGATGAAGACAGCTATACAAACGTGACTTAAATACCAGTGGTGATTGTGCATAAACATGGTTTGGATGTTGGTGATCTTGTGACTTGTGGTGTGCAGAGGCTGATGAGCCGATGAACATGTGGTGTGGCGGATGAGTGCTGTAGTCCCACGCCACTCTCGGTGCTAACCTGACAAGGTACAGATAAAAAAAAGGCAAAGAAAGAATTTAGAAGTACTGTAAATAAAAACAGAGAAGGAAAAATGAAAGAATAAATAAAATAAATGAGATGAAAATAATGAACAGGAAGAAAAGTAATGAAAAAAATTAAAGTAGAAGTAAAGATAGAAAAAGGAGAAGAAAAAATATAAAGGCAAGAAATGAGAAAGACTGCAAAAGAAAGAAAGGAAGGAACTATAAAAAATAAAGGCATTTCTCACAGCTGTAACAGTCAGAAGGACAGGGGTATAGCGGATCAAACTGTCTCAGGCTGAGAAAAATGAGAGAAAATGAGATGAGAGAAAAGTGAAAATATCTAGCTGTTTTGATTCCTCTTTGATCTTCACTGGTTTCTTGAAGTATCTGAAGCTTTACTAAGAATGCCAGCTTCTCGTCATACTCTCATGGAATTGTTAAATCTACATGATGCTGTATTTCCTTTATAACCTACTTAATCAGATGAACATATTTTACTGATATTAATTATTCGGCAAAGTGATAGATGAATACAAACAGAAAGTCATATGGACAGAGAGCTGAATAAATGTGGATGCATACAGTCAGACAGCTGTTTAATTGGTGGAAAGGCAGGCAGATAGACAATTGGAAAAAAAAAAAAGGTTTTTGAGGAACAGAAAAGACAGAGAAAGAGAGAAAGGGGTGAGGTGTAAAAAGGCCAGAAAGGTTGAGGGTGTCCATGAGTAAGTGCTGCTGATCCAATCTCATGTCTCCAGCTCATCTAAGTAGTACACATACTGTCAATCTTTCAGACATCTGAATGATATAAGAGCCTCTTAGCAGATTTGAGTGTAAATGCTGTTAATTGTCTCATGTAAACGAGGCCTTGCCCTCCTTCATGAGTAGGTAGTACAAGAAAACAGCCGCTAGCCAGTTATATCCATAGCAGAAGAATTCCACAAGCCTTTGCTGAATTTCAGGCAGCAAACCAGCTGGAGCATTAAGCATGGCCAGTCAGTGCCATAAAGTGAATGATGCCAGATTGTTGATTACGAACGTCCTTTGTTGGTTACAGATTTTAGGATACTCCCAGCTTTTCTTCTGAAACCAGGTAAATCCCTAGCACTCTGGCTCTCAGTCTCCCCAAGACTCATATAAGAATGCCTCACTTTTTCCTCAGTTGACGTTAGCTGATATAGCCCTGCCATAAGCCAAAGGATCCACTCTTCTGGGAACCACTAGATTTTGAAAGTGGTTGTGGGGGTTTGTGACCTTTCAGCCAGAAGAGCACAAGAGGTTGAGCTCTGATGGTGGGTGGGTGCGGAGACCTGGTGCAAAGTTAGAGTTGGTCAGTGGATTTAGGTCAAGGTTCAGTGTAGGACACTTAACCTCTTCCACGCCAACCTTGATAACCATATCTTTATGGACGTCACATTGCACATGGTCATTGTGTAACACATTTGACCTTGGCCATCTTGGTTCCATTGAAGTGAAGTAATAATGCTACAGCATACAAAGGCATTCAAGACAACTGTATGTTTCCAACTATTGTTGCAATAATTTGGGTAAGACCCATACTGTATATGTCCTGCCCATTTCTAATGATTATTATTATGTTTGAATAACTTGATACTGTGATATCTGTCTGATAGTAGAAGCTATTATCAAAAGCTACTGCTAATGTGTACGGATGAACTGAAAGGGAACAGCCCTGTTAAACACCCCTCCCAACATGGACTTAGACCCCCATTCTACTTTACAAGACAAGAGGCTTTTGTATACAGCAGCTTTATATATTTGATAACATTTCCTACAAAACCAAACTCCTTCAGCTTTGTGCAAACAAACAAACTTTTTGTCTGGTTGCTTCTCGAAGCATTACAAACATTCAGTGACCACTGTGTAACTGCTATCTCTATATTTGCACTTCAAACGCACATCTAGTGTCTCATCTTAATTATTAAGATGAAAACATCTTTCTGATAGTATAGAACATATTTCACTGCTGAGTTTTTGCAGCCAAGCACAATCATTTTCATAGAAAATGTATCACTTCATTTTTGATAAATGATGGTACATTTGATATGACAATTGGGATAGCTCATGCATATAGAGGGCAGGATTATTCCTTTTACCCATATTCCGCTTTTAATTAATCTGTTGAATAAACTGTCTTTTTTTCCTGCTTTGTCACCACCAAAAGCCAGATGCCATGCTGGGGAGACATCATTAGACAAATATATAATGAGATAGTCAGGCAGACAGGTGGATTGACAGCCAGACAGATAGATCATCTGATGGATGAGTAGACAGTCAGACAGAAAGATAGTAGACTTGCAGGTGTAGATGTACAGAAAGATGGATAAAGAGAGAGATATGAAGAAAGACAGACAGTTTCATAGACAGATGCATTAATGGCCACAGATACATAATGAGACAGACAGGTTGACAGATTTTCATAAGAATGCAATAGATATAAATATTTATGTGCATTAGGATATATATGCCTATAGATAGATAGATAGATAGATAGATACCCAGGTCAGCACTTTGTTTGTCAAGCATTTGGTCTCTCTGGGGAAAAAAGAGCTGTAACTTGCTGTCCCAGTGCATTGTGGGAAAATGGTGTTTTGTACAGCGCGAACGAAAAGCGCACACCTCTGAGACCTCAATTTACAGAAGCATAGCAAAGTCCCGACCCTCTCAGTGAGGTAATGAGGACACAACAGAGGACTGCAGGAGTGTGTACAATCCATAGCTAAACACACACACACACACCACACAATTTTCCTCTCCTTCTGAGGACCTCCCATTGACATAATTATTAATGCAGCAAATCACTGTTGTACCTGCCCCTAGACCTTTTTTCTTCTTATTTAAAAAACAAACAAACAAAAAAAACACTTTCCTTGTGAGGACCATACAAATATCCTCCCAAAGCCAAACTTGGCAGATGTTACTATTTTTTATAAGGACATTTGGTCCTCATAAGGGTACAAAAATATGCACACACACACACACACACACACACACACACACACACACACACACACACATGCGCACACACACACACATGCGCACACACATAAGAACAATGTCCAATGTTCCAATGTTAAGAACAATGTTTTTATGGTGTGTGTGTAAGAGAGAGAGAGAGAGAGAGAGACAGAATGTAATTTATTTGATAAATAAATCTGGCTCATACAGATCTCCCAGCAGGACTGTGTTCAGGACAAAATCCAAAACCACAATGGTGTGTGTGTGTGTGTGCGTGTGTGTGTGTGTGTGTGAGTGTGTTGGTGTTCTGGCTGGTTCTCAGGCCCTGCACTGCCAACACATTCGGGACAAACCTGTGTGTGTGTGCGTTTGTGTGTGTGTGGACAGACTGACACAGCAGACAGTTGGCACACTGAAGGCATAATCTGTTTTTTTGTCAGCAGGTCAGTGTAAGGACACGGCCAGACAAACGATAGACACACATTCACAAGGGACAAACAGGTGTGTGTGTGTGTGTGTGTGTGTGTGTGTGTGTGTGTGTGTGTGTGTGTGTGTGTGTGTGTGTGTGTGTG
>JAQQZX010101688.1:0-10977 GCA_030068355.1 Notoglanidium maculatum | reverse complement strand
AACTTCTCAAAGCATACAAGACAATGAAGTGCAACATGTCACTCAAGATTCATTTCCTCCACTCACACTTGGACTCCTTCCCCTCAAATCTCGGTGCTGTCAGTTACGAACACGGTGAAAGGTTTCACCAGGACATTGCTAAGACGGAGAAACAATATCAGGGCAACTGGAATCCGTCAATGCTTGTGGACTACTGTTGGACACTGCAACATGATGCACCAGACATTGAATACAAAAGAATATCAGGAGCAAAACACTTTTAATTCTGTTGAATTTAATAGCTTATTTGAAACATAAATGTGACAAAACATGTTATTGTCAGAAAACATATAAATGTCTATTTCTAGACATTTAGTTCATACATGATGCAGTAAAACTAAAACTATATTTGTGCATACCCAGTAGGTACCTGTCACAATCAGCAAAAACCTTTCAGGAAGCAAGACTTTAAAAAAAAAATTGTTGTGCAATGTAATATGGAATTATAATATAATATTGAAAACAGAATTTTAAAATTCTTTTTCAGGTAAAAGTAAAGTCCAATGAAAGGGGAAGAAAAAAGGTATGCAAACTGATGAGGATAAAGAAAGGGTGTGGTCTCTTTAAAAAAAAGAGATAGAGAAAAAGGAGACTCTATATTAAAATCAAAGTTTAGCTGTACTAAGGTCTCCTATGTGTGCATTCAAGGCAAAGGTGTCTCTTAGGCGAGCAGTTAAATGGGTCCTTGCTGCTCTTCCTCAAAGTCCAAACAAAAAAATGGCAGTGGTGCAAAATATTACTGAAACACTTGGATTCAGTGGGCACACTGAAATAGAAAAAAAGGTATCAGTCACCACAGATCACAAAAAACAAAGGGTCAAACAGTTTTAGTTATGTGATGACATCTGTCACCAGGCACCAGTGAAGAAATATGCTGTTGTTTAAAAGAAGATGGTGTATCAAAAGAGGCATACAGAATGTTTCAGGGAGAGCACCCAGAGGTCAAAATAGGAAAATATAAATTTGCAGCATTGCAGCCAGTGGAGGTCTCCCCACAAAAGCAGAAACTCCCTGTATTGTTTGCCTCTGTAAATATCATGAGAACACACAAATTCTCCTCAAGAATACATACAAACACATTCCATGACTTGCCTTCCAAAGCATCTCAACGTTTATCAGAGCTCTGGTCTGTAGTCCTGACTCTGCAGAGTGCATGTTAAATTGATGCCAGACATGTTGTGATGCAGTTCTCCTTCAGACCCTCATTAGCAACATCCCAGATGAAGATATGAACACCCAAACAATGTGGCATTCATAGTAATCCAACAGGTGTGTAGCCCTATGGAAAGTTTATGTTTGGAGATTATTTACATGCTGGTAAATATATTTGTTAAAATACTAGTTTCATAATGATGAAAAGGCTGTATTTTATTTTATGTTTTGTTGTGTAAAGAAAAGAATTGGAATGTACATTTTAGGTTTTGTTAAATGCATGAGCCAATGAGAGCATAGAGTGAGTTCAAGGTTGACAGGAAGTGGAGGAAAGAAGGTGCAAAGGGGAACACGCAGGAGAGAACAAGTATCACGGCGAGTGTATTTGCTAATTCCGCCATGTTAGTATATGTAAGTACTCGGCTAGATCACCACAAGTGACTATATTGGTGGTAAAGTGTGTCTGTGTTTTAGTGGAATTTCCAATAGAACTTCTAAGTGCTTTGAAAACATAGACAAAATTTCCGGTAAGCTAGCTGCATGGTAGCTAGTCGTGGCTGTGCTTGGACTGAGCTAACTGTTCGCGGACTGCCAACAATGGCGATAGCACGGAGTTTCCAAGGCACGGAGGACACGGACTTCGACCAACAGCGTAGCTGAGACTTAGTAAACATCGCATATTACTTTTCTAATGGATTCTACTTTTCCTCGCTATTCTGGATTCCTGTGCTCGTGATCCACTTGCCTCGTTGTTCAGGTACCATTTTATTTGTTAGCCACGAAGGTGGTGAAGCAGCCATTTGTGTTTTGCGGCTACTACGCACACGAGCGACGTACAGGCCTGCAACGTTTCAGTTGAGTTGAACATTTTAGTTATTATTACAGACGTTAAGGTATTATTGTTTAAGGTTTTGAGTACATTTAAAGGAATTTTATGTTTCTGGAAATTTGTATTGAAACACTGATTTAGAAGTGAAAACAAAGGCTTTTGTATTGGCCAATTGAATATTGATTTAAGTAAAGAGTGAACGATTTTGTACATATTAGAGTGTAAATTTTCCTATGGAGATCAAGCTAGAGTTAAATGTTTAAAGTTTGCATAGGTTAATAAATATTTACTGTTAAAGGTAAAACTTTAACGAAACGGAGAACCCAGGGTAGCTACCCCATCTAATGCCAGGAGGGCAAAGGGGCGCTACAGGTGTTTTCAGGTGAAGATAATGAAGATTTGGAGTATTGGGGGATTTGCGTGTATCACTGATGGCATCAGATAATAAATTAAATTTAAATTAAATTTAACTAATAAGCACTTCTTCAAAAAAAAGAAAACAAAGTACAATTTTCCAAGAGAAGAGGAAAGACACAAGTGAATCTTTTGCAGTGTTACAGATTGATTTAGCAGAAAATTATACCACTGTAAACGAGCAGCTGTCAGGACCTGCTTCTCATGGCACACGCGAGTGCGCCCGATGAACTCGGCCTCTCGCGTAGTGCATTTGGTCTCTACAGACAGCACAAGCACACACACTCAGCCTGATCACGTGACCCAAAATTGGATGCATCTGCATCCAATTCAGAGACTAATCATGCCGTATTTAAAAAGACTCTCAGTTGCGCTTCGAATTTGTGAAGCATTAGCTTTACCCTCGCGGACACTACTGCCAAGCCTTGTGATACCCGTGTTTTGGACTCTGCCTGTTGTTTTGACTTCTGTGCTTTTAGGATTATCTTTGATGTACTGTTTGCCAATCGACTGACCTTGTTCCAGTTTATGGATTACTCTTGTGCCTACCGTTTCTGTACCTCTGCCTTGATTGTGTGTATAGTGTATATAATAAACTCGCAATGAGTTTCACTATGCCGTCTCCTCACCTGCACTTGTGTTCCGCCAAACCCCGCAGACATGACAGCAGCCTGTTGGACCAGGAAACAGGTCACACTTTTCACTGCTGTTGTATGGTGCAAAGGAGAGGTGCTATCCTATGCTATTGTCAGTGATACACTGGAGCATGGAAAGAACATCCATATGCTCACTCGGTAACAACAGCTAGACTATATGTGCACAAATGTCGCCCCTCTTGTAAGTAAGCATTTGAGTTTGACTTTATGATGTACAACATGCTGGTGATAGTGGAGAATTTTTTTTTTTTTTTTTTTTATGATGGGGAAGCCATATAAAATGAAGATCTTAACCTCTTTACCCTGTCTTAGTCACCCAAAATGTACATTGTACAAATGTACATGGCCTACCTCTCGGGGCCACATCAAGCATCATCAGAGACAGCTACTCACAAATTGGTACATTCTAACAAAACCATAGATGACTCTTCACAAATATCAAGTTTAACACAGGAGATTGCCTGCTTGTTACCTTTAAAGCCAAGAAGTAATCGAGGCAGTTTGTAGGGCTGGCATCTAACATCTAGATGACGATGCAGTAGAGTTTTAATGTTTGTGAAGGAATGACATGCATGGATTTGTGTATTGCTTGCCCCCTAAAGAGGATGTCTTGGGTGAGTTATGATCAAGTTATAGATGTTCTCAGTCCTGTCCTAGACATCAGAGCAAGATACCACTTTTTTTGTTAGACACCTTTTATTGTTCTCAGTCCTGTAATGGACAACAAACTTTTCTGAAACATGTCTGAATAAATTTGTTAACGAACATAAATATGAAATTATACTGCATATTTTAAAAGAACCTTTTTTCTGATTCTTTCTAGGGGTGGGCGAAATATTGATAAATTCTAATCTCAATATGGCCATTCATCGTCAGCCTGTTGACGTATCATTTGTATCGTGTTTCAGCAAAAATATAAAAACTCTCTTTTTTAGAAATGAACAGGTATCTGCAGTGTTTTAACCCCCTTAAATACCCTAAAGAAGAATCTGTATAATGCAGCATGACATGCAGAACTAGGTTTAAAACTAACTAGAACTAGCTTAGGTCACAGGTGGAAAACTCAGGGCTTTATTAACCCAAAACTGGAGTAAGCAGTAAAAAAAAACCATACAGAAAACAAGGTTCAAATCGTCAGGAACAAAAGCAAAGCAAACATGTTGAGCTGAGTTCCAGAGCAAAGTGCAAAAACACAGCACTCAAGTGTGACACTGGATCTCATAAACGAGCGTCCTGTGCTGGGAGCAGCGCATATTTATGGTAGTTGTCTAACAAGCCCAAACTGAGCTTAGGTGTGCACAAGAGTGTCACGGCATTCTCACCGACAAGGCATAGCTGGACACAAGTGCAGGATAGGAGGCGGCGGTAAAAGCAGTAGTGTTTATTAACACACACAACAGCACGGCAGTGGTACAATAACGACAGGCAAAGAGTAATCCAGGAAACAAACAGGGGTCGAGCGATCAGCAAACAGAGTAACACGGGTTAGGCAATAAACAATAATCCAAAATACAGAAAACAAAGTCATACACAGGCAAAAAAAAAAAAAACCACGGGATACAAGGCTCGGTAGTAGCGTCACGGAGGCTAGACTAATGGTTTGCAAAGCATTGAGAGTTTCAGTGTCCTTTTATGCACGGCGCAATTGTCTGTGAATAGGTGCTCCTGTGTTGAGAGCAAGTGCTCTCGGGAACTGTAGTCCTTGTAGTCCCCGTCTGAACGCGGAAGTGTGCATTTCCACTTTGAGCATGACAGAGATACACAGCGCGAATGTCGTGGAGAAAAGACCTCAAAATCACTCAGGCGGAAACGAAAAGGTTGAAGTTGCAGAAATAATGAACTTTATTAGTCCGGAGTAACAAAGTGAGGCCTACAGCAAAAATATGCCTTCTCAAAGTCTCAAGCCCAAAAGCCCTGTATGCCCTGCAAGCCCACAAAATGATTCTAAACTGCCCTTTTTATACCATTCTGATGACAAACCCCTTTTTTAAATTCACACCTCCTGGCTGCCCACCACCAACATGTACCAGTCATCTTTATCTGACTCCACCCTCCATCAAATCCCATTGGTCCATTTTCCATTTGGAAAGCATGGGAGCAAGGGAGCATGCGTGAGTGAGCATCGCGAGAGTCGAGCAGAGGTGAGATTCAGCATGGCGGCGCACACCTGTTGACAAGCGCAGCGACACTGGATTAAAATAGAGAAAACTTCTTAAACAATTATAAGGAAAAAAAAAATTTCCCGTTCTAACTGGATTACTGCAACAACGAGACGAACGGACTACAAACATTGGAGGTTTTAACAGAACTGGAGGCTTACATTGATCATTATCACCTGCTAACAAACATGGACTCAGACGAAGAAACTTCCAACTCCAAAAAGAGGAAAAGGGACTCCGCAACAAACACGGATGACCTGCAAACCACCCAAGTTGAGGTTAGTGTGCTGACAAGCATAAACCAAAAACTGGACTTGCTAGTCTCAATGAATGAGGAAATAAAAGAAATGTTTAGTAGCTTGGAATTCGCACATAACCAAATCAAAACTTTGAAAACATCAAATCAGGAGCTACAAACGTCTGTTAAAACTCTCACTCAGCAAATGAAAAAAATCACTGTTGAAAATAAACAGATGAAAGAAACCATCTTGTACATTCAAACCCACTCGATGCGTGACAATCTCATCTTCACAGGCATCCCCGAAACTACACCCGATAACCCCGAATTATTGATTAAAAACTTCACGGCAACACAACTCCAACTCCCCAGCGACACTGTGCAAAACATCACCTTTCACCACATCCACTGTCTTGGCAAACAAGAAGACAATAAAACAAGACCAATATCATAGCCAAATTCGAACACTTTCAGCTGAAAGAACTTGTTCAAAGTAAAGGGAGATTACTCAAAAACACCACCTACGGAATGAATAACTAGTTTCCACATGAGATAAACGGACGAAGGAAAGTCCTCTACCCGATTCTAAAAGAAAAACAATCCAACAACAAACGTGCTGTGTCGGTGGTGGATAAACTCTACGTAGACGAACAGTTATTCCGAAGTCCAGAAATTACACCGTGGCTATTTTAATAGTGAATAGCCTGCACTTCTGCAGCAATCATTCCAGCCCTAACTGACACCTCTGACTGACAAATGCATTCTTGGTATTTTGACAACCCCCTCCCCCCCTTTTTCCCCTCTCTCTCCAGTAGGCTTAGGACTGCTCTCTTTCTCTTTCTCTCTCTCTCTCTCTCTTTCTCCCTACATATTTACATAGCCTACCCTTTTGCTTTGTTTTGTTTTCTCCCATTCTCTAGTATTAAGTCTCTCTCCCCACGCCCCCCCAACTGTTCTTAATATATATATATATATTTTTTTTTTTTTTTTTTTTTTCCCCCCCTCATATCAGCACTCCATGTATCTGTCTTACTCGTGTTTCTTGTTATATTTCTGTGTGTGTTATCATCCCTTGCATGTGTCGTGTCTTTCGGTCTATGGTCTACCAACTTTTAAACATATGCTGCATTCTATAATACAAATGACACAAGACACATTCATCTAACTCAAACAACTAAAACATATGCACCACATCCTTCCAACTCCCCCCTCTCTCCCCACTTACTTTGTTACTGTATTACTTTGCACATCCTTTAATACATACCTGCACACAACTGATCTATAACTTAGACACACTTGATATGCATAAATGCAAACACTTGACCTAATAACATGGAATATATTCCGCACCCAATCCAAAAGACATAAAGTAATCAACCATCTGATCAAATTAAGAGCTGACAATAGCTTCTTACAGGAAACACATCTAACAGACGTTGAACTGCAATATCTCAAATTCAAACAGTTTGATAGAATATATTCCTCAACATACAACAGTAAACAAAGAGGAGTCTCAATTTTAATAAACAAAAACATTAATCTTTCACTTAACCAATCAATCATTGACCCAGAAGGAAGATTTATGATCATTACTGCATCTATCAATCATACAACATTTACACAACAGCAATGAGCCTGCTTTTTTTCATAATTTCTTTTCTTTACTATCCAATTCAAACAACCTCATTACAGCGGGTGACTTCAATACAGTTATCAACCCAGCAATTGACCACTCATGCCACTCCGGCAACTCAAGGATCTGGCACTCTACCAGTATAATAAAACAATACATGGAGGACTATGGCCTTGGCGACAGCTGGAGATTTAGGAACACGTCTTTAAGGGAATATTCATACTTCTCCTCAGTTCACCAATGCTCATCCAGAATCGACCTATTTGTTGTTAGTAACTCGCTCATATCTAACATTTCAGATAACACAATTCACCCAATTGTGATTAGCGATCATGCTGCCTTCTCTCTATCGATACGTACTCAAACACACACTAGAAGACCCTGACTTCATAACACTAATAAGGCGAGCATGGTCGTTCTATCTGAAGCTCAACGACTCTCCAAACATCTCACCCTCACTGTTATGGGAAGCTGGGAAGGCATTCATCAGAGGTAAAATCATTTCATACTCTTCATACAGGAAAAAGCAGCAACAACAATTGGAAAATACAATAGAACAGAAAATCAAACATTTAACAAACGAATTTTCATGCAATTCCAGTGAACCAAAACAGATTGAATTAAAAGAACTTAAAGCACTACTAGAAAGTATCATACACAAAAAAAAAATTCTCATTCAACAATTGAAATACAATGACTTTCATTACAGTAACAAAGCTAACAATAAATATTTGGCAAACCTACTTCAACATAAAAAAGAAAAATCAATCATCCCTTCAATTATGGATTCTACAGGAACAATAACTCAAAACCCACAAGAGATAAACAAAACCTTATAAAACTTCTACAGTGATCTCTACTCCTCCCCTCACCAACCCACACACTCTGACATTGACGCTTTCCTTCACAATTTGGATCTCCCTAAATTAACCACAGAACAAGTAGCATTTCTAGATGCACCCCTCACCCTCACTTCAGCTTTAAATAAGATACCCAATAACAAATCTCCCAGACCAGACGGACTACCAGCCGAATTCTACAGATATTTTTGGAGCATATTATCACCATTACTCCACAGAGTAATTATAGAGATTAAAGCCACTTCGACCATACCCACATATATGAATACTGCCGCCATGACACTACTGTTAAACCTAATAAAGATCCCGCTCAACCTTCCAGTTACCGCCCACTCTCATTAATCAACACCGATTTGAAAATTATAACCAAAGCACTAGCATCCAGAATAGAGACAGTCACCCCTACACTTATTCACCCAGATCAGACAGGTTTCATTAAAAACAGACTCACCACAGACAATGTACGTAGACTCTTTAATCTTATCAACAACAAACCCAACGAAAAACTATCATCATCTCGCTTGATGCAGAAAAAGCTTTCGATAAGGTAAACTGGTTCTTTTTATTCAACACTCTTCACAAATTTGGGTTTGGAGAGTCGTTCATTCACTGGATTAAGACACATCACCACGTGCCACTATCACTACTAATGGAACCACTTCACCGAGTTTCACATTGCACCAGGGGACCAGACAAGGATGCCCACTCTCGCCTTCCCCATTTGCCCTTTTCATTGAACGCATTGGCAACATCAAGTATCTGGGTGTCAATATTTCCTCCAGGCTGTCAGAGCAGAACACTACACTCCCCTCCATAGAAAAATTGTAGATGACTATAAACGCTGGTCAAAGCTCGCACTCACACTTATTGGATGAATTGCAGCAGTAAAAATTAACACCTTACCTCAAATCAACTATCTATTTTCTGTGGTTCCCACTACACCAACAGATAACTGGTTCAGAACACTCAATTCATTAACAACGCAATTCTATTGGAAAAATAAAAAACCTAGAATTTCACTTACAATATTACACAACAAAAAATCACTTAGCGGACTCGAGGCACCAAACTTCCTTCACTACTTCCTCACAAATCAGTTACAGTACTTAGTTAAATGGATCCAAAAACGGAACCACAGTTATCCCTGGCTTGAATTGGAACAACATCAGTGTAAAAATATCTCAGTTGCAGACCTCCCCTTCCTTCCACAGTCAATCACTAAATCAACCATCGGTAAGATCAACGCCATCTCTACAACTCTGACAGCCTGGTGGAAAACAAACCGAATCACTAAGTCATCACTAGCTCTGAATAAATTCAACCATTGTGGCATAACCCAACATTCACGTTGCAAAACAAACCTGTTCACTTTCCCACATGGGAAAAAAAGGGAATCACACACCTCCACCACTTACAATCAATTTATGTCATTTGACGCTCTTATGCAGACATATGGGATTGGGAGAGATCAATTTCTTCAATATCAACAGCTCAAACTAAGAATTAAAGGGAAAGTCAATTTAAACAATAACACACTACAACCATCTCAACGAACTGAAGAACTCATCAAAATCAGCAGTCCAAAAAAGTTAGTATCTAAATTGTATTCACTTATTTCCATCTTAAATAGTGCAATAACACTCCCAACAGCCAAATTGGAAAAAGATCTGGGCTTCTCTCCCAACCCCAATTACTGGAAACAGATCTGTAAAAACATCCTTTCCATGACCACTAACTCCAACTTGCAACTTATACAATATAAAGTCACACATACATTGTTAGTAGAGTGTCTTCCATGAAGAGCCTCAACATCTAATATAAATAAATAAAATCCAGTATTTTAGAATAATTAATAATAATAAGATATAATAAGAAGAATGACATATATATAATGGAAAAAAAGTTTTTTTTAAAAAGTGATGGCCTTCTGAGTGAGGCATCATAAAACCGTTTACCATATATGATAAACTTGGCGTTCTGGTGCACTGAAAAACAATCGTACTGTACAAGAGGTCCTTGGGCTACTTACATCTTGACATATGACGTTTTTCGAGTTTATGATGCTCACGCGCATGACGGAAGAATACGCAGAAGAATACGTATATCCCTTTTCCTTTTCTCTGTCGCTCTGTGTAAGGAGACCCTGCTGAGTCCTGAGTGAATGTCCATCGAATATCAAACCTAAAACTAACTTCATCTCGGGCTTTGCAAGAGAGTCATCAAGCTGCTGTTCTTCCATAACAATGACAGGAAACAGCTAGCATCCGCCCTTAGCTGACTACAGCGGGCCTTGCTGCAATTTTCAAAATGTGACTTTTTGCTGTGACACATTTCTGAACGCAATGAAATGTGACATCTGTCACCTGAAATCTTACCTCGAAGAATATAGTATGTGTTCGTGTAGATATGTAGCGTACGTTTCGACCCTTAGCCTACACTGTACGCGTATGCAGAAGCAGCAGCAGCGTAAGCAGTATCGTTCTCACACTTGACGTTAGAATATTTGTACATACGGACAATTTCAGTAAAAGCCACATTCACTAAATGGCACGTAAGAGCCAGAAGTAGATAGATTGGGAAATATGTCCATTTTAATACAAGAATTTCTATGCTGATGAAGCGTTGCAAGCGAGTAAAAAAGACCAAAACAGCATTACCCTTTTAAACAATTTGGCTTTGATATATTTAATAATAATTTGTAAAATAAACTACTGAAAGAAACAAACAAACAAACAAAAAAGAAATTGTTCCTCTCACAACCCCATTTGGAATCAGACTTCCACACATGGGCATGTAAACCCTGGTGGACTGATCTGTCTTTGTGAGCAAGTTACAAAATCCAATATTGCACACGAATTGTCAGTATTCATTAAGAAATAGGAATAAACAAAAAATATATATAAAATCTATTCATTTGCTGATAATAGACATTTAATAAACAAGTAGACTAACTATTCATCTAGCCTTTGCCACTAGTTGCTGGTTAGCATTAGTTTG
>JAQQZX010101628.1:0-10980 GCA_030068355.1 Notoglanidium maculatum | reverse complement strand
ACTTGCATTTTAATAAGAGCCTCTGAATACCACTACTTTATCCCAAAGGACACACACACACACACACACACACACACACACACACACACACAAACCTAAAATCCAACCAAACAAGAGATTGGCCCTCAATACACACGTGTCGTGAAGATGAACTAGCCTTCACTATCAATTATTATCAATTATAATTATCAAAAATCATAAAATGCATACAGATTAAATTTACAACTTGTGAAACGTCCATGGATTTATAATAGTTTATTTATGTACTACATACTGTATGAATTTTCAGGATACTGTGTTAGCTTGGCCAATGTTGCAGCAATAAATAATCAGGGAAAAAGCTAAACAAAAACCAATAAACATCATGTGTTCATGACGCCCTGAGAATTTTCTGACTTCTTTCAACATTTCTGAACCACTTATTAAGGTCCTGAAGCTCAGCTTGTGTGCTACTCAGGAAAACTGCTGTTTGCCCAAAGCTGCCCTTATCTCTCGGGCCTTTTCTGCCCCAGTGCGCTGCTAGGGGGGCAGTTAGCGTGGTGGTTTTTGTGACATGTAATGAAGTGTCTCTCCACATTGCGCCGCTTTGCTGTCACCTCACTCGCCCCGCAAATAACACACACATTTTTCTTTCACAATCGTAAAAAAAGAACTCTTCCTCCCAATCACTGTGAAAATAACACGTTTTCTTTATTTTTTCTGCCATGTTTGTGGGGGTAAAAACCGCATACATCTCCCAGCTTAGCCGCGCCCGCTAGCTTCTCTCAGCAAACACTGCGGTTTGTCATGCGCACAATACTGACCTTTGAACCAGACAAGGTCAGAGTTCATGTAAACGTAAAACATTTTTGTTTTTAAAAAATTCTCTCTCAATAGTTTCGTTTTCTAATCTACATCAATGCAAGCTTGATTAAAAAAGAATAACACAATTCAATAAAATTTTAAATGGAGCTCACTGGTGACTGGTGCTATTTTTAGAACATGCCCCGCGGGCGGTGCTGTGGCCCCTGAGGGCGAGCTGGTGCCCTGGCACCGTGTTGGTGACCCCTGGTCCATATGAATAAGTGTAAAAGTCTCAAATAGTCAAATCAGGTTTTTATACTTTCATGGGAACAAAAGTTTAGACCCACATGGGCACTTTGGCACATTTCCTTCAGTAAAAAGGAGGCAGAGAGAGAAACTCACCTCCATGAGCTTTACTCAGATATTTGTTTAATCCTGCTGTAGATCTTTTTGATGCCGGTTTGGTGTGAATGTTCCCACTGTTGTCTGGTTTCCCAGCGTCTGCCTGAAAAGCTTCCCGGTCGTCGCTGTTTTCATTTTGATCGACCGTGTAGAAGGATCTGGACAGAGGTCTGAGGACGTTCCTTTGGAACTCGATCACATCCGATGTCTCAACAAGGGAACAAGAACGAAGCCTTTGATTGCCATCTGACCTGGTCGCCCTTGGCAACTCTACCAGTCCAAAACTGGAGAAACCGAGGCTTGGAGAAACCTGGAGCATTTCTCAACAAGTTGAAGAAGAGTTTGGAAGTGTCGGGACGCGTTCAAAGAGTTCGGAAGTGTTGGGAAAAATGTAACTCAATTCAAGAAATTGTAGACATTTTAGAAAAGTAGGGACAGCTTAGAATTTGTGTCCAGACATTATGAATAACAGAGAAAGAGTTTGGAAGTTCTAGAGGTGTTGAGAAGACTTGAAAGAGCTCAGAAGACATAAAAGTGATCTAAGAAATCAAGATGAGTTTTTTTTAAAGTTTTGAAAAAAATAAAAAGTTTCAAAAGAAATTAGAAGAATGTAGAAGAGTGCAGATGATTTATAAAGCCTCCTCAGGTCAGCGCTTTGCTCCGGCTGTACACAGACTCGTGCAACAGCTTTAACTGCGTGGTGGAAAATTCCAAACTCTCCTGTTAAGCGTGTGAGATGGTTACCTGTGTTTATGGGAGAAACACGCAGCATCTAGCAGGAAAAATACAGGCTTCAGAGATTACACACAAATACTACTAACATTGCTAGCAAGTGTGAGTCTAAGAATAAAACAAATCTACACTCACATGTCAGAAGAGTGACATATTTTATTACTTTGAAGATTTTGATGACTGCATGTGTGTGTATTAACTGTCCATGCTGATACTGAACATGAGTTTGCCTACATTAATTAAGCTCATAAAACTGTAATGTTATGAAGGTCAGTGCCTTTGTTCAGTGTCAATAGACCAATTTAATCACATAAAGTTGACATGAGAATGAAATCATCACAAATGAAACCCAATTCTCCTCAACAGATTCATGTTGAAAAGTTCTTCAGATGTTTTCAACCAAACACACATGTGTCATCATGAAACATGCACACTCGTGACATCTGAGTGGAGCTCAAGTCATTCAGTGATCGAGGGGATTTTATGACCATTTTCGACAAAGGTTCCTCCTCTGTGTGTTTATAAATGATCTGTGCACTTTGTTCAGTTTCCCCTTCACATGGTACAGCCGAATTATTATTATTACAATGTGAGTAAATGATTACAGCGATCGCTGGTCTCATGTGTGCTACTTCACTCCAGCTGAGCGACGAGACATTAGCACTGTGTATCTGCAGTGACTTTTATATTTATCTTGATAAAGATTCTTACATTTATGAGCTTCCACCAGAATTTACTTCACAAATCATGGTTTTGTTACCAAATTCAGTCTTTTGCTTGAGATAAGATTAATCATCTGCGGCTAATTCGTTCCTGTTAACAATAAAGCAAGAATAATTCTAATTAATATAATAATTATCTTTATTTTTTCTTTAGTTTTGTTCTTATCAATATTTATAAAATACGATGTATAATTTTTTTTATTTTATAATTTGGTAAATAGTAAAACGCTGCTGTATTTTTTATACATTAATTTTTTTATACATAAAATTTTTATTGATTTTTTTTAACAACATATGCTAAGCTATAACATTTATTAGCCTATTCTTATTCATGCTACAGCTCCGTCCGATATGATTAATGTGATACTATATTAGATTAATTATGTGTTATTTATATTGTTTATGCTGCTCTGCTTTATTCGTATAAATGATACAGGTAAATATCAATATGACAACAGACAGTATTGTAAAGTAGTTTATTTATATTTTATTTTTATATTTTACAAACATTTTCACACTTCGAATGCCATTTGTCTCTAACCGCGCTCCGTAGTGACGTCACAGTAAATGCGGAAGTAGCTCCTCGCTGTTCCGGCTGATTTGTTTTGTTTGTTATCCACGAGACAAATAGATATTTTTTAAAGTAAATTCGGTTAAATTCATATATGTAAATAAATAAATGATTTGAAAGATGTCACAGGATCTGTGGTAAGAGTGAGATTTAGTGCCTTTCACGCTCATTAGAAACTGCTGCTGTCGGAGCTAACGCTGTTTAGTGTCAAATCACAGTTGATGTTAAAGTCTTCTACTTATTATTATTATTATTATTATTATTATTATTATTATTATTATATTGCTTTTATCGGGTACAATGTTGTTTTTATTACCATATTTAATCTGTTAATGACGACGGAAATTCATGTAATTCACACAGATTAATACGCGGAGAGAAAGTAAAAAAATATATATATAATAAAAAGAAGAAGAATGCAGAATGATCCTTTCAGGTTTAGTCAACTTCCTTCAGTATTGGAACAGCGCGTGACAGTGAAGTCTTGTGATTTTATGTTTATTAACACACACACACTCTCTCACACAGACACACACACACAGGACGGCCACATACAGACTCAGGGACACGTGGATGTGATTAGAATAGATTTCAGCCTTGAATATTAATTGCTGTTGTTATGATTGTGTGTTAGTGTTTTATTGTTTATTGGAGTTGAAAGCTGTGTGAAGCAGGAAGCAGATACACAGCAGCATTACTGCCTTCACCTTCCAGAAATACTGTATGATAAAGAAAAGAACCCTCTCTGAGCACTAACACAGAGGGTGTGTGTGTGTGTGTGTGTGTGTGTGTGTGTGTGTGTGTGTGTGTGTGTGTGTGTGTGTGAGAACCTGTAGAGAGACGTTACACAGCCCCATGAGTCCGTTCAGAACTGTGTTTGTGTTTTATTCTTCTGTATTGTAACAGGATTAAACACTGAACACATTTGGGAAGCTTTGTTTAGTGTTCAGTAATCTGTGTTCAGTGGATTCTTCTCTGAATGTCACACAGTGTTAAAACTTCCCCAAACACTCCAGATGAGTGATTTATAAAGCGTGTGTGTGTAGGTTACAGAATTATGATGCCACGTGCCGACTGGCCCAGGAGATCGCTGAAAACATCCAGGAGAGGAACCGACAGCAGAGAACCGGCGGGAACCCGGCCAAGGTGAGGAACTCTAACTAATGCTCAGACTCAGATCAGGTCTGTGTGTGTGTGTGTGTGTGAGTGAGTGAGTGTGTGAGTGAGTGTGTGTGTGTGTGAGAGTGTGGACAGGATATGAATCTGATGCTGGTTAAAATGTTGATTAGGTTTAGATTAGGATCAAGTCAGTCAGGTCTGATTGTGAGATTCTTGAGAAACAGAGTCAAAAAAGTGTAAAGTGCTGCTGCAGCGTGCGTTATGCGTGCATATGTGTGTGTGTGTGCATGCGCGTGTGCTGATTGTACTCTGTTCTGTGTTCAGCTGAACATGACCCTGCGAGCATCTCTGCAGAAACTGAAGCAGAACATTGCACAGCTGAGGGAGACACTCGCTCGAGCCTCGTCCCAGCGCCGCATGTATCCTTACACACACACGCACGCACGCACACACTCGCATGCATGCTTTAGGGTTGATGTTTTTACTTTATCCATAAGGAAATTACGAATATACTTGCACATCTTCACCTCTAGAGGGCAGTGTGGTGTAATACATAGGAATATCTCTACAGTCAGGACATTCTGTATATATTCATATAAATATATTGTAATGATGTAAAGTACTACAGCCCAATTAGTACATTATTTTATTTAACTTTTTTATTTCATCAGCACACAGTTATAAATCTACACCACACTGTTGTAGTGATGATTCTCCTCACATCAGGGGTAGGTGTAGAACCCCAGACTGTAATGACATGAGAACCATCACATGATCTGGAGCTTTTAAAGAGTTTCAGGTAGAAACTTTCAGGATGCTAAGAACCCTTAAATAACTCTTAAAGAGCTAATAATATTGCACCAAGAGCAGGTGTTCTGTCACACACTCGTAGAAAAAAGTTCTTTTTGTTAATGGTTTCTTGGATAATCACAGATCCTAAAACATATTTACAGAAAACATTTAAGGGTTATAAAAGTTCTGATCGAGTACTCACCTGTTAATATGGAAAGCTCCGCTTCTTACAGAAGCGTTCATGTGTTTTGGGGGCGTGGCTATAGAGGAAGCACTTGAGGGGAGGGGCCGTGGGGGTTACGTGGGTTCTGGGTTGTTTCCGTAATGAGTGACTCCAGCATGCAGAGTGAGGCGGACCGGCGGCAGAATCTGGTGGACGATTTGGTGACAAGAGAGAAGCAGCTCCTCGCCTCGTTTAGCCGAGACCCGAGTGCACCGGAGCCGTCACGGTACCACGAGCGTCTCTGTGTACACCCCTTACACCCACCCGCACCGCTGATTAATTACACCTGTGTGTGTGTGTGTTCATTCCTGCAGGTCGACACTGTTAACGGGAGGGTTTGGGGCGGAGCCTGCACAGAATCCGTGGCTGGTCAACGAATCAGAGGAGACGAGAGGACTGACGTTCAGAGAGATCAAAGAGCAGCAACAACGCATCATCCAGAGTAACACTCTCTCTCTCTCTCTCTCTCACACACACACACACACACACACACACACGTTTGCCTTACTATTACTTTGTGAGAACCTTTCACTGACATAATTAGTAATTTGTAGTAATTAAATCAAAACCTAACTGTGACCTCACCAGCCAAAATAAACCCTCTTAAATTTTCAAATAAACAACCGCAGTTTTTGTCAAAAGTGAGTTTTCCTTATAAGGCGACGTCCCCATAAGGTCAAAACTGTCACATATTCCTGTCCTTGTGGGGACATCTGGTCCTCATAGAGATATAAAAACCTACTCTCTCTCTCTCGCTCACGCTCTCTCACACAGACACACACACGAATGCTTTCTCTATTTTTCTCTTTTGTCTTTTTTCCTTCCAGCTTTTCTTGCCATTCCTTTTCTTTTATTTTCATTTCTGAGAGAAGCAAACAGAAAGTACAACATTTCTGCCTTTTCTTCCTTCTTTCTGTTTTCCATCAATCATTCACCTCATTCTCTTCCTCCCTTCTCCACATTTTCTTTCTTTCCTTTCTTTCTTTAACTCACTTCTACTGCCAAGTGTACAGTATTATAGATTACAGAATATCAAGAAGTTTATAATATTAATAATAAATCTCCTATCCCCCCCCCCCCCTTTCTCTCTCTCCCTCATCTGTAGCTCAGGATGAAGGGCTGGATGTTTTGGCAGACGTGATCAGCAGACAGAAGCGAATGGGACAGGAGATCGGAAATGAACTTGATGAACAAAATGGTGAGACACACACACACACACACACACACACACACAGTGCTGCTCGAGTTCCCTCAGGTGCAGTAAGCGTGTGACAGGAAGGAAGATTCCTGGAGATGATGATTCTTACAGGAGTGAAAGTGAAGATCAGAGACAGAGGGAGACAGGAACAGAGAGAGAGAGAGATACTGTCCCTGTCTGTGTTGCGTCTGTATGGATGGTGTGTGAGCTCAGTGCACTCGGGTGTGTAATGAGTTGGAACAGAACGAGGAAATTAGCTATAATGTGTTTTATAAATAAAAGGAGAACTGCGTGTATTGTGATGTGTGTGTATTTTGTGAGGTGTGTGTGTATGATGTGTGTGTGTGTGTGTGTGTGTGGGAGAGAGAGAGCGGGAAGTGTGTGTGTGTGTTTGGTGATGTGTGTGTATTTTGTGATGTGTGTGTATTTTGTGAGGTGTGTGTGGGAGAGAGAGAGCGGGAAGTGTGTGTGTGTGTGTGTGCTTTGTGATGTGTGTGTGATGTGTTTGGAGGTGGCGGGCCGTGTGTGACCTGTCTCACCCCTCAGCTGGTTTGGAGCGGTGTTTAGCCACAAACAGATTAATGCTCGGATCAGAAAGAACCGGAGTATGGAGCGTCTCTCCTTTTTAGGTAATGGGGTGCAGAAAGATGGGGGGAGGGATGTCAGGGGTCGAAGGTCGTTCGGAAATTACTCAGCGGAAACAGACCGTAGCTTCCTGAGCCGGGTCCGAATGTCGGAGTTCAGTGGTTTTATCAACTGTCTTTCCAAAGCAGGGGCTCAAACACACACACACACACACACACACACACACACACACACACACACACACACACACACACACACAGCAGACAATACTGTGTGTGTGTATATATATTTAGTGTGTTCCTCTCCTCTTTAGATTGCTGATGATGCAGAAGAAATAAACGAACTCTTCAGGCTCTGTTGAATGATGAGCGTTAGTGCAACGTTACATCATGTTTATACTTGCGTTATAAATATGCTTTATATACTTTAAGATATTAATATAGGAATGTTTCTTGCCTCGTTATCACCACAGAGAGAAGTTCTTTATTTAGCAGCCCACTAACTGAGTCATAGTACGTCTCGTTAATATGATGTCACTTCTCCTTTGATGTTCTAATTAACATAATTTACAGTTATTAGCATCATTCGTAGTAAAATGTGATCCTGCATCTCACTGAACGTCAACAGTTATTCTCACTAACGTCCATGACGTGACCCTTCGGTCTTTATTGCAGAAATATGCACTGGATTTTCACATCATTTTTAATTTATTCTCTGGTTCATTAGCATATCAGTGGGTGGGGCTTTTTAATTATGTTCAACATAGTAAGCTCCGCCCCCAAGAATACATGTTCCTTATAAAAGCATTAACAATCTGGAAGAATGTTACTTACAAAACATTTAACACTGGTGTTCAGCTCGCTGCTCTCTCTCCCCCTATATGAATGCTGGAATGGTACGACCCGAAGTCTCAATTCATGAGTGGAACCTTTTATTACGTCATTAACGTGGGGGGCAGCTGTAGAAACATCATATGGGAAACACACGAAACATTTACAACCACATCACTCTCACACACACCCCATGGCTGTGTGTGAGAGAGAGAGAGAATAAATAACATTAGTAGGTGTTTTCTTTCATTACTCCGCAGTGTGTTAAACACCTGAAGCAGGTGAAACTGTTCAGTAATCAGTGTATGTGATGTTTGTGATCGAGAACGGCTGTGATTGGTCGCTTCAGACACATCTGCATCCTCCACATGGGGTTTGTTTTGTAGCTCATAAGTTAAAAGAATAACAAGAGCGCTGAACGGAGCGGGATGAAGTCAGAGCTGAGCAATGCGTTTCATCCTGCAGCGCGTTTCTCTCCTTCCATCTGATTCCTCATTAACGAGCAGATCCTCGTTAGAGCATCGGCACGTCGCCTCACATCCACCATCCATCAAACGAGAAACAAAAGCCTCATCTGGATCTGATCAGGAGGGAAAACACACACACACACACACACACACCCACCAGAGAGGAGAGGAAAGAATTAAAAAGAAGGAGAAGAGAGGAGATGAGCACCAAGAAGAAGGGAGGAGAAATGTGGAAGAGGACAAGGAGGGAACGAGAAAGAAAGTAGGGGAGAGAATAAAAACCAAAACTGTGAGGGATGAGAAGAGCTGAGAGGACACGAGAAAGAGAGACTGAGAAGGAGAAGAAGAAATAAATGATGGAAAAGATTAAAGGCAAGAGATGGGAGAGGGGCGTGGAGAGGGGGAAGTCGAGTAGGATAGAAAGATCAAGGAAGACGAGAGGCGAGGAAAAGAAATGGGGGCAGAAGGAGAAGGAATAAATGAGAGTAAAAGAAGCAGAGAGGAGAAGAGCAGAGAAAAGAACTGAGGAAGAAGGAGAAGAAAAGGAAGGAAAAAAATTAGTAGAGAGAAAGATGTAAAGAATGGAGGGAGGGAGGAGGAGAATCTAAATGAAAAAGGGAGAGAGGGATGTGTGTAAGGTGTGATGTTTCACAACACTGACGCCTTCACACACTTAATTCTTAAACAAATCCATACACAAGTTTAACACTGATAGTGATGGATGTGTTTCTCACACACGCACACGCACACACGCCAGATGTGGTTTAGTGTCTCTACGTCTCTCCTCAGAGCTGCTGTTCTAGAAAATTCATCAACACCTTTCGACCAATCACAATTCAGAATCACAGCTTTATATTAACACCCTCGTTTCTATAGTAACCGCTGGATCGCTCTGACACGTTACAGTGCTTAGATCTCAGCTCTGGAGTGTGACGGGATAAAAGTGAGTGCACCCCTGTGTAGTCTGCGTCTCAAACTCACAGCAGGAATTTAGTGAAAATTAGAGAACGCTAAAATTTTCACCCAAAAACACACAAAAGCTTTACTGTGTTTTTGACAAAATCATTGTGTGTGTGTGTGTGTGTGTGTGTGTGTGTGTGTGTTGATAAAGAAAAGCATTAATGATCTTTTTGGTTACTTTCATCCTCCTCTGCAATGTGTATAGAGTATAGTGTGTGTGTGTGTGTGTGTGTGTGTGTGTGCACAGCTGTTTTCTTGAAACCCACAATACTGTAACACACCTTAGACATACACAAACCGTGTGTGTGTGTGTGTGTGTGTGATGAGCTTTGTGTCCTGTAGCTCTTTGATCTTTTCTGTGATGATGAAAGTAATAAAGCCGCAGCAGGAACACGGACGAGTAAAGCGACTTTCATCCTCAGAAGTGCTGATTTGGTTAAGAAATGAGTGTTAGCATTAACGTTTCTCATGTGAAGTTGAAATCCATCTGAACATCTCACAGGTGGTGTATTCCTCTGACCTGCCTTTATTAAGTGCAGTACTGTGTGTGTGTGAGTGTGTGTGGGGTTTGGGATGCAGCCTGAGACCGCATGCCGTGGTAAAAGAGACATTAAAGTGTTTTATCCGTTTTATATTGTTCTGCTTTTTTCTGTTTTTGCAGTAGTGTGTGGTTTGGTACGCGGCTCGTGTGTATCTGAGGTGTGTGTGTGTGTGTGTGTGTGTGTAGGGGGGTTGGGGGAGCTCTCCATGACTGTGTGTTTGGCTGGCGTGCTTTGATGATGTCATCCAGTAATGCAGGTGAAAGGAAACGAACAATTTTCTTTGGATGACTTTTGGAAATGAATTTAGGGCGAAGTTTTTGTCTCCACATCCGCTGCTGGGGTGTGAGGGGGTTCTCCCTGCCAGCTGAGAGGGAGTGTGTGTGTGTTTGGGTGAAAAGTTCACCATTCTCTGATTTACACTACACTGTGCATTAGAGAGATCAGGACTAACACGGGGGTGCACTTACTTTTGTCCTATCACACTCCACTGAGAGCTGAGTATGTATGTTCAGTATGTTGAACCTGTCAGTATGTTGGACCTGCACATGTATACTGTAGAGCGGTTACTATAGCAACGAGCGCATTAATTCTCTACAACAGCAGCTCTGACAGTAGTGCAGGTTTATATTAATCACCTCCTGACCAATCAGAGCCCAGATCTCCACAGCGCTGCGGCGTAAACGCTGCTAAATTATTTTTTTTCACACAGAGATCATCGATGACATCACACAGCTGGTGGACACGACGGACAGCCGCGTCCGCAACGAGACTCGCCGAGTCCAGCTGGTGGAGACCAAATCAGCTTCCTGTGGTGAACTCTCACACACTCACACTCTCACACACACACACTCACACTCTCACACACACACACTCACACTCTCTCACACACACACACACACACTCACACACACACTCACACTCTCACACACACACACACTCACACACTCACACACACACTCACACTCTCACACACACACACACACACTCACACTCTCACACTCACACTCACTCACACACACACACTCACTCACACTCACTCACATACACACTCACT
>JAQQZX010101558.1:0-10981 GCA_030068355.1 Notoglanidium maculatum | reverse complement strand
TATTATATATATAAATGTGATTTATATAATATAATATATAAATACAACATATATAAAAAATATTTAAATATTAAATTTTTAAAAATATACACAAAAGATATTTATTTAAAATAGCTATGTATTTGAAGCATTTTAATGAGCACTACTACAGAACTTTTCCTTATCTAGGCTTAATTAAATAGCTGTTCACTAATTACAACATTAGTGACATTTATCAGATAATAATATCCTCAAGCTGTGACAGATTAAGTGCTCATGTTGACCAAATGAGACACTCAGACTAACTCAAGGTGAGTGTCATGGCAAATTAATATCCAAATTAATAATGCAAAGAAGGTACCAAGAGTCAAAAATTCAAAGCGATAAAATGTGTAATTGGTCCAGAAAAATACAGGAACAAGTGCACATGACAGTGAACTGAGAGAGAGGTCCCTTCGTCCTTCTGCCAAGGTTTTTATACCCATCTCATGTACCACCCCCTATGTTCCCTCTCAATAGGCGTTCATACACCCCTCCTTTTTCAACACCTACCACCACATCCTGTCAGTATTATCTCATAAATATAAGGGTATGACATGAAACAACATGGGGAGATGGCATGAAATAGTATGAAGCATGGGGTGAAACAAGGTGAAACATGGGGTTATGAAAGTATGAAGACTGGGCATGACACTATATGGACGTGACCCACCTCTGCCATATTTATTTTCTCAAGTCTCTTTACTAGAAAGATCACTTTCATACTGTTTCTGGTCAGATAATATTGACAGGAGCTGAGGCTCCCCAGGATATAATTATGTCTTTAATATTAGTTCTTCTCATGATGTTCAGGTGGAGCAGTGTTGCCCCCACACATCCCACACCCACCTATTACAACCTACTGCTCATTTTTATTCATCTTTTTTATTCATTTATTTTTATTTTATTCATTTTACGCATAGCATTTATTCAGCCCAAAAAGCTAAATATTAGACAGAGCTGAGGCTCACCCATGGGAGGGTAGCTACTAAAAAAAAAAAAAAAGAAGAAGAAAAAGAAAGATCCTCACAGAGAAAAAAAAATACCTAAACACCTGTGCACATGCAGCCACACCCTGCAGTCAGACAAGCATGAGTCAGATGCAATCACACAGATAGATTTCCACCACCAAGAGCAGCCCTCCACTTTACACCTCAGCATCTGAAAAGGCACAGTACTCAATACTCTAAAACCTGGCCCAAGTGCCAAAGCTCTCAAACCACTAGCCGGCAGATATAACAAATGAATGAGTATGGCCCAATAAACATAACAAAAAGATAAATAAATGAAATTTACAATAAATCAGATACAAAAACACTGAATGTTTTGTATTATCCACAAACAAAAACCCAAACAAAACAATAACTATCTCAAAACATAATGGAGAGCAAATAACTCCATAGGCCTCATACGCCCAGCAAAACTACTCATGGCCACTACAAAAAAATATTCAGGGGTTACAAAAAAGAAAATCAATAACAAAAAAGAAAAACACTAACTTTTTAATGAAGCTAAATTCAAACAAGAACAAAGAATTCCCAGGAAAGCTGCAGACACAATTCTAATAATAAAAAAAAAACAGGGATTAAAAAGAAATAAAACTAAGGCCAAAAAGGCTACATACCCATCAAGCGATGTCCCAAGGTTAAAAGAGGGACCTCTACTATTTATCTGGCTACCAGGAATAATGGCGGTAAAACATAAGATAAAAAGCTTCCACCCTAGAATCCACCATGAACTTAATTCCATGCTGGAGGAAGCTAGTACAAACACAGCATATGTAAGTTTACTATGTAACTCCAAGTGATATTAAGGAAAATTTAATACACATACAAGCCACAATCCAGCAATTAACCACTTCCAAGAGAGGGTCCACTTTAAGGGATCTGTAAGCCATCACAGCCATTATCAACTCTAAAATGATAACCAAAAAGAAAGCAACGGAACTAAAACTGGAAATGGGGCGTACACGTGGCAGTGGAAAACAAGGTCATGTTCCCATACCACTATCAGCCCTTTATATGTACCGCCCCACCCAATGATTGTCCAAAGGCAACATCCATATACCATATATAGAAATCCATACTGCCACAACCATTCCATGTATTCCATTACTCACCAAGCCTGATGGGTGTACATGATCATGTTTTTAATTAAGACATGTCCAATGTAAGTCTTTGTCAAAAACCTTTCATTGTATTCAGTTGAATACAATTTTATTTGTATAGCACTTTTAACAAACAGATATTGTCAAAAAGCAGCTTCACAGAAGTATATAAATTCTGAATATAAACTTATGAATGTATACATTTATCTATATATATTCCTATATATCCCTAATGAGCAAGCCTGTAGTGACTGTGGCAAGGAAAAACTCCTTTTCTCGTGACAAGACAAGAAGATAAGAGGAAGAAGGGAAGAAGAGGAACCAGACTCAAAATGGAACCCATCCTCATTTGGGTCGCACTGGATAGTGAAATTAAAACTAACTCACTTCTGTAATAGGGTCAAGATTTGAGTGTAAGACTGTTTGTGGTAATTTGAGTCCTCTGCCATTGTAGCAGAACCATTCTTGTCAAAAGCATTCCAATGTCATCTTCACACTTCTTGGTGTATGTTGAGGGAGTTCATATGGTGCCATCCTCATTAAACCCTGAAGAACAATTAAAAGGTTTTCTTGAGGTTAAATGAGTATTTACTTAATATATTTTTAATTATTGTTTTAAATGCAACTCAGATAAAGCAGCAGGACTGAGCAGCCATCATGTTGTCTACCAGAATTGTCTAAGAATTACATCATATGTGTTATTTCAGTATGCAATTTTTTAACATTATATAAACATTAAGTTTTTAACATAAAAGAAACTTTTCAAACCTTTTCTCATGTAGTGTTACCAGCTATACTAAACTGAATTTTAAAGGGTCATTGGTATTCTTACCAAGCCCCACATGATTTATTTCACTTAAATATCCCTGTGCCTTCATTTTAATCAATTTAAGCACACACACTACCAACTGACAGGGCAGCAGCTTGACACACAATGCCCAGTTGATTTCAGTGTAGAGCACAATGAAGACCTAAGGGTTCTTAAGCAACCAATCACTCCATGCTGTTTACATAAGGGGCAAGTCAATTCTTTATATGCAAGGACCAACACAAAGGACAGAATAAACATTGCTTTAGAAAAGTATTGTGAAACATTTTAAAATTTTAGTGAAAATTTGAGTTTCGTCTTTGTCATCTGCATGAATCACCACAGAGAAATTTCCACTCTGCAAACATTCCACATCCATCTGCAACAAGTTTCTTCAAGCAGCCATACACCCACAAGAAACTGTCAGAACAACATGGAATTTCTAAACTCCAAGAAGAGCTTTCAAAGCCCCCACCGTCTGATCTTTTTGAACACTTCTGCTGCAAGATCACACCTGAAGCCATGCGAGAACTCTTTCAAGAAATGCAAGTAACAAACTTCCATACTATTATTCTGACAACCTAGGTGTTTTCTTACAATTTCCCTAACTTATGTTCTTGCAGAATTTAATTAATTTAAGTTTACTTCTACCTCGAAGTGGCTTGCAGACTTTTCAAGCATAACTATTTAGGACTGTAACCCAATATTGTTAGGTCAACTACTTTTGCAGGACAAAATAGTTTCAATTTAGGTTACATAGTAATTCTATATTAATTGCTTCTTTTAACCCAGAGCTAAAAATCCCTACACAATTAACCATCTGAAATGAAAAAATGAGCAGGATTTAATATATTTATATAAAGTTCTAATACAGTTCTAATATTTTGGATATTTGGAATAATCCAGACTCCAAGGCCACTGAGACTCCAAGACCACTTAGAACACAATATAACAGGAAGAATTTGGAATCCTTTGGAATTCAAACAAAAGATTTATATATCCATCCATCCATCCATCCATTATCTATACCGTTTTATCTGTCTGGGTCGCGGGGAAGCTGGAGCCAATCCCAGCATCTTTGGGCGAGAGGCAGGGTACACCCTGGGCAGGTCACAAGTCCACCACAGGGCCAACACAGACAAACAACCACACACGCTCGCATTCACACCTATGGGCAATTTAGAGTAGCCAGTCAACCTAATCTGCATGTCTTCGGACTGTGGGAGGAAACCAGAGCACCTGGAGGAAAGCCACACATGCACGGGGAGAACATTCAAACTCCGCACAAAAAAGCACCCTGGGATCAAACCCAGGACCTTCTTGCTGTGAGACGACAGTGCTAACCACTGCACCACTGTGCCGTCCTGCTTTATCTATCTATATATGTCTATATCTATATCTATAAATACACCAAGTCAGCCAAAAAATGTATACACACTTCAGGAACAATTCTACACATAAATGTCTGGAAACTAATGGCCATCACTTTGAGCACCTCTTGTAACTGTAGAGGCCAAAGGTGACTTGTATAGCATTTTACAGTAAATTTGTTAGAAAAAATGAATTACACATTAAACAACATAGACACCTAAGGAAGAATACAAAATGAAAATGCAAATAATTACATAGCAAAGTACTTTATGAGCTATTTAGTATCCTGCATGTTGAGATGCTGTAACCCCTTTACACAGCCAAGCAGGGAATGTTGTGCCTCCGCCTTGCCATTTTGTGTTTCCATTTCTTCTGGAGAGATACTTGACTGACAGCCAAGAACAACAGCCTAAGTGTGATCCCAACCCCCTCCCAATGACAGGGTCATGAATTATTTGGTCAATTGACCAACTCATAAGTTCCCTTCAACCTAGGCTGATGTTTCGCAAGTAGCTTTATCGCCTTTCAAAGGCTCACATTTTATTTGGCTTACATTTCTGGGAGATGTCATAAGTTTTTGTTAGAGCTAATGTGAGCTTCGATTCATGTTCAATCTCTTTCGGACTCTGGCAACCGTCTCTCTCTCTCTCTTCCTCTGTGTGACAAGCACGCTTGGAGACGTGAGTAAACAGTAGACACAAGGTCATGTTAAACTCAGTCTGATTTATTTCAGAAAGTCTAGAAGTATTTATACACAAACACATTGTCACATTATTCTTAAGGGAACAAATAAGTAGAAAAATGCCTTTGTCTAGACGAAAGGAAACTTGTAGTCTCTACATAGTGAAGGTCTCTTATGTGAGAAGTGTGACATAAGATAAAGAACATTCCTTGATTATGTTATAAGGACCTAAATTGTCTGGAGAGCACAGGACAGAGAAGGGACAAGATTTTCATTCTAACAATGCCCCCTTTTGTTCTAGAAGAACAAATACTAGAACATAAAATCTTGTTCCTTTGACATTGGTACAACAGGAAAACCAGGATTCATTATGGACTTCATCCTTTGAGCGATAAATGATTGAAAGCAGGAAATAAGGATTGGAACACAACAAATAGCCAAGAGAGAAATCCCAATGATAGGAGCAATCACAGACATGTAAGGAGCCCCCCCCCGTTCATCCCTCTTAAGTTGTCGATTTACTTCGCGCATTCGATCTAATGCCAAAGTAATATTACCATGTGAAGCATCGTTATCAGGAATGAAATTACAACAAGAGTCCCCCACCATTTGGCAAACTCCCACCTCCTTAGCCAACAATGTATCAAGTACTAATCTGTTCTGAAGAGTCATTAAACAAAGGGCTGTTAATTCATCCTTAAGTCAGTTGCGAGAAGAAAGAAGAAGACAAGGGAAATAGAGCATTAAATCACAAAAACAAATTAAACAACAAAAAGTGTGTGTGTAAGGAGCATTCTTCAGCATTGGGCTCCCTACAGAGCTGACTTGATAGAAGCTGATACCCCTTTCTCCTGCATTGTAGAACCCTGGGGCTCCCTTGATAGGAGTTATCTCTGCAGTGGATGGAGCTGATTAGCATGAATCCACTGTGGCTGAAGGTTAGTGAGCACTGCCGTCCAAGTCACAGCGATGACCTCCATCAGTATGCTGTAAGCAGCCTCGCCCACTTTCCGCGGATTCAGAGATTTCACCAGCACCTGGACACCTGGAACATTGGGATGACTAGGCTTCTCTAGATAGAGGTAAAGAACAAGACACATCACCATATATACTATTCAGTTTTTCAGTCAAGGCCTGGGTGTAGTCAGCCACTGCAACATCCAGATCGTCTGTGAAGGAAAAACCAGGGTTACCCTTTAGCCAAGGACTCGGGAAAGGCCTTCTGAAAAGAATCTCAAAGGGTGACAATTTAGTTGTGGCACTGGGTGTCAGTGACAGGGTTGATATGACGAACCACCTTGAACGGACCCACATAGCGAGAGCCCAGTGTGTGATCATCTGTAGTCCCCAGGAGCCCCTTAGCGGACACGTATACTCGGTCTCCGGGGCAGTAAACCAATGAAATCTGGCTGCAGCTAACGGCTCGGCGCTTGGTGGCTATCCTAGAGGCCTTGAGGTTCTGACGGACCTGGGCCCAAAAGCTGTGGAGACGATTGACGGCGGTGTTGACAGAGGAGATGGGACCGGAGACCCGGTCATCGGGGAAACAGGAAGGAGCGACCCCAGTGGCAGCCTCAAATGGTGACTGTTAACAGATCCATAGGAGGACCATAGTATCTTACTACCTCTCTGACAATCCAGTCGGCCGTCTGCTGAGCTGTGGGATACATAGGGAGGGCAATGAAATGAGCGGTCTTTGTAAATCGATCCACCACCACCAAGATGATAGTGTGTCCCTGGGAATGGGGGAGTCCTGACACAAAATCGAGGGAGATGTGGGACCAAGTGCATCAAGGGATGGGGAGAGGGTGGAGGAGGCCCTGAGGGCGTAGGTTGTCAGGTTTGTTAAGGGCGCAGACTGGACAAGCTTGGACATAGTCTCGCACGTCTTCCTCGATGAAGGGCCACCAGAAGTGGCGTTGAACCAGTTCTAAGGTGCGTAGGCGCCCCGGGTGGCTGGCCAGTCTCTCGTTGTGACCCCACCGGAGGGTACGGGGCAGAGAGAGGTAGGCACAAATGTAATGTTAGGTGGTGTGTCGCCCGGGGGTTATTCAAAGTCATGAGCTTGACGAATGTCCTCCAGGAGGGACCATCAGACCTGACCAACAACACACTGTTTGTCTAAGATGGTAGATGAAGAAGCAAGATTGTCGTCAGGCGAGTGAAGGCGGGAGAGAGCATCGGGTTTAACGTTCTTGGATCCCGGCCGATAAGAAATGGTGAACCTAAACCTGATGAAAAATAGAGCCCACCTGGCTTGGCAAGGATTGAGGAGTTGGGCTTCGCGGAGATACTCAAGGTTCTTATGGTCTGTCCAAATGCAGAACGAGTGGTCTGCACCTTCCAACCAGTGGCGCCATTCTTCCAGGGCCAATTTGACAGCTAGTAGTTCCCGATCCCCAACATCGTATCTCTGTTCTGTGGGGTTGAGCTTCTGGGAAAAAGCGCAGGGATGGTTTGCTATCCACAGCAGACATTTGAGACAGGATGGCTCCCACTCCACTGCATGAGGTGTCCACCTCCACAATGAAGGATCTCGTGGGATCCGGATGGATAAGGATGGTAGCGGTGGTAAAACGAGCCTTAAGGGTGTCGAATGCTTCCTGGGCGTCCTTGGACCAACACAGCGTACCATGTTTGCCACGGAGCAGGGACGTAAGGGCATGGGCTATCGAGCTGTAGTTCCTGATGAAGCGTCGATAGAAGTTGTTAAAGCCCAGAATGCGTTGGAGTTGTTTAATGGTCCTAGGCACAGGCCATTGGATGATGGTAGTAGTTTTGATGGGGTCCATGGACATCCCTCGAGGAGTGACGACGAATCCGAGGAAGGATGTAGTCGTGGTGTGAAACTCACACTTCTCCAATTTGACAAATAGATGGTGTTGGAGAAGACACTGGAGGACCTGGCGAACATATTGGCGATGAGTCTTGAGATTGGTAGAAAAGATGAGGATGTCATCCAAGTACACAAACAAAGTGACCCAGGAATTCCCGCAGGACGTCATTGACTAGACCCTGGACGGCAGCCGGGCTGTTACAAAGGCCAAATGGCATCACCACGTATTCGTAATGGCCGTTGGGCGTGATAAAGCCCGTCTTCCACTCATTGCCGTCTTGTATACGGACCAGATGGTAGGCATTGCAGAGGTCGAATTTGGAGAGGATGGTAGTGCCAGCGAGTCGTTCAAAAGCGGAGTCCATAAGCGGCAACGAGTACTTGTTCTTGATAGTGATTTGATTTAATTTCCTGTAGTCGATGCAGGGGCAGAGGGAGCTGTCCTTTTTCCCTACAAAGAAGAAGGGAGCAGCAGCAGGTGATGTGGAGGGTTTGATCAGGGCCCTGAGTGAGGGCCTCAGAAATATATTTCTCCATGGCACGGGTCTCTGGTATGGATAGGGAGTAGAGGCTTCCCCTAGGGGGGCTGCTGCCAGGTAGAAGCTCAATGGTGAGATCATATTCCCTGTGAGGAGGTAGAGAGGAGGCTTGACTCTTACTGAACACTTGAGCCAGGTCGTGGTATATGAGCGGTACCGGGGTCATGTCGGGGGTGTCCTTCTTAACACACGAGTTAGCCCTGAAGGTGGAGCCCGACCAAGTGGACAGTCTGCCCTTGGCCCAATTGAACTGGAGTTGATGGGCAGTCAGCCAGGGGTAGCCCAATACAATCGGTTCATCGGGTATATCCATTAGGAAAAAGGAACAGTGCTCGTGGTGATTGTCCAGAGTAAGGAGGTGCAAAGGTTCCATGAGTTTGTCTAAATGACCTTTACCGAGGGGTCGTCCGTCTAGTGGTATTGTCCTTGGAGTGGCTCGTAGCTCCTTGGAGTGGTGGCTCGGCATGGAGTGGAGCTCGATAAGGTTCCAGAGGTCTCTTGCTTTCTCGTCTCCTCTCGCGTCATCGCTCATCAATATCTTAGGCTCATCCATTTAGCACATCAAGATCCGTGCCCCAGTCACGGTGTATTAGCTCATCCTTGATGCTCTCCTGGAGACCATTGTAGAATGCCGGGACAAGTGACATGTCAGTCCACCGGCTCTGGATCGCCAGCATGCAGAACTCGATGGCGTAGTCGCGGACAGCACAAGTTCCCTGGGACAGCTGGAGGAGGCGGCGGGCGGTCTTTTCGGGCGAGCCCTAACCAAACACCTTGCAGATAGTGGCAAGGAACTCTACGCTGGTGTCAAGGTCAGGGTGTTGTCGGTCCAGCATGGCAGAAACTGGGGAGCTTGGAGGCACAGGACCAAGGTGCACTGGGTGATGAATCCCTGAACAGCCTCGGGATCACCCGTGAAGAGGGGTGGGGGAGCAAGTGCAGTCACACAGGGTCGAGGGGTGGTGTGTATATATATGTATATGTGTGTGTGTGTGTTTGCGTATTGTAAGCGAGCATGCTAGGCAACAGACAGAAACAGAGACGCAAGGAACTCTACGCTGGTGTCAAGGTCAGGGTGTTGTCGGTCCAGCATGGCAGAAACTGGGGAGCTTGGAGGCACAGGACCAAGGTGCACTGGGTGATGAATCCCTGAACAGCCTCGGGATCACCCGTGAAGAGGGGTGGGGGAGCAAGTGCAGTCACACAGGGTCGAGGGGTGGTGTGTATATATATGTATATGTGTGTGTGTGTGTTTGCGTATTGTAAGCGAGCATGCTAGGCAACAGACAGAAACAGAGACGGAAGGCACAAAGTTGTGAGTGTCAACAAAAGGTATTTTATTTATGCTTCAAATACTGTCCAATCCTTTCCATGGAAAAATCCCCTCCCGGTAGTGTGATAATAAGCAAGCAAAAAAAACAACAAGAGTTCCAAAACCCAAAAATGAATGTCCATAAGTTTTACATGTTTTTAGCTCAGGTAGTAATCCTTAGAGGGCGGCGCAACTGTGGCAATGCCGGGACCTCCTGGAATTGGTATCGTTTGCTGGGGAGAATCCAATCATGCCCACTGGTCCGCAGCGCATTCTCCATTGGGATTCTTACGGGGAATCTGCGAGACAGGGAGACAAAAAGAGACAGGAGTTTAGCATTGTGCTTCTCACCTTCTTTCCTCAGTCAACTGCCGCTGCATCGCTTTTCTGCCTCTCGGCTTCCGGCTGCAGCGTGAGTGGCGATTTTCCTCCAACCGTACTGGATTAGCCGACCCCATCCCTCTCATGACGCTGAGCTGGTGCATCATTAGGGTTTCCCCACTTCCCTGGGGAAATCCCAGCAGGGAGGAGCGCTTGCTCTATGAGGACGGCGAGGTGGCATAGCCACAGGCGTTACATTGCCCCCCCCCGAGCTCTGAGCCGTCGGCGCAGTGACGGGACAACTGTCATGAGACTATGAGCTATGCTGCAAGAAATTTTATTCAATTCAATTCAATTTTATTTGTATAGCACTTTTAACAACAGATATTGTCACAAAGCAACTTCACAAAAGTATATAAATTCTGAATATAAACTTATGAATCTACACATTTGTCTATAAATATATCCCTAATGAGCAAGCCTGTGGTGATGGCGGCAAGGAAAAACTCACTGAGATGGCAAAAGAGAACAAACCTTGAGCGGAACCACACTCAAAAGGGATCCCATCCTCATTTGGGTCACATTGTATAGTGCAATTACTACTAATACACTTTAATACTAGGGTCAAGTTTAAAGTGCAAAACTGTTCATGGTGATTCGAGTCCTATGCCATTGTAGCAGAACAGCTCATGTCAATAGCAGTCCAATGGCATCATCACAGTTCTAGGTGTATGTTGAGGCAGTTCATATGGTGCCATCCTCAACAGGAGCAAATGGTTTCCAAGTGATGACTCCAACCAGACCATATTTCCAAGATGGCGGCGCGGCAGTGAGCACGCAGCAGCCACTCCGGTTCCGAAATGGTGCTTTTTTTGTGCTATTTGTTTCTTTTATTGTTTCTTGGCACGACTCGGTCAGCACATGGACACCGAAACAAACGGTGTTCATGTTTACCCACGGGAAACATTACTGGACATTAAGAAATAC
>JAQQZX010101548.1:0-10982 GCA_030068355.1 Notoglanidium maculatum | reverse complement strand
GTCCCCGCGACCCAGATGGATAAAGCAGTATAGATAATGGATGGATGGATGGATGGATAAACAGAAAAATAAAGGTAAAAATGAAAGTAAAATAAAGGTTAATAATTCAGAAAGAATTTGATGTGCTGAGTCATGCTGTTTGGCTGATGGGCTGTTCAGCGAGCTTTTCCTCTAATCATCTCCATGCTAGCAGGATTTCTCTTGAACAGTAAGACAGAGATGGTGCAGAAATACAACAAGTTTTTCACCAGCAGAATCACATACGTCATACTGAACAGATACAGACCGCGGCTGCGCTCAAACAAACCTGCACAGGAGACATAAAGATGAAATGTTTTACATATCATCTTTTACTGTCATCAAAACTTTCATATTTAACCATATGATATTAAGTGTTATATTTAATTATTATGACCATTGAAAATAAATTGGACAGTGAAATATGAAAACTTAATTATTTAATGTAAAGATGCCTTTTCATCAATATTTTTAGATGACATTTGGCTGATCTTTATCCCTTTACCATAACTCATGAGTTCCTCTTCCTCTTTTTCTTCTCCTTTTTGAGTTGCACAGGTAATACCAAGGCCAGGGTTTGACTCAGGCTTATGAGTGTATTCTTCTGCAAGAAATTAAAAAAATAATTTTGTAGATTTGAAAATAAATGTGATATTTTATGCAGTTGTAATGTTATTTCTAAATTAAACAGTTATGCAGGATTAGTTTAAAAAATCATGTAGCTTGATGACACACAAAGTGCAGTGTATTAATGACGAATAGTTCACACATTAGCAAGGATGTACTGCATGTACATGAACCTAATTTTGTAATATTTTGCATATAACATTAATCTATCCATGGACATTATAACCTGTACAGAGATGTTTAAGATTTTTTTTTTAATCATTAATATTGTTTAAGTCTAGATTGACAGAGGAAGTCATTCTGAAGATACATAAGAGCAGATCATTGCCTTATTGTTACCTGGTGGAATGCTTAATTTCTTGTCTTTAACGCTGCTGTCGTGTTGAACGGTGCAGGTGAATTTATTGTTCTCGGCTTTTTGCTGATCAACAATGAGCATGCTGGTTATACGGACTTCTTGACCTTCGTCTCTCTGCTCCAGCTGCTCTTCATTGTTCAGTTCTACATTTCCTCCACTCTGGTCATTTGCTTTCCATGTGAATCTCACCAGATCTGGGACCATGCCTCTCGCCTGGCACAGCAGAAGAGACTTTCCATTTTGTGGCCTGGACACTGGGTACACGGACACTTTAGGCTCTATGACCTTGTTCTTCACATTGTCCGGATCTTTAGAAGACATGCAAATATTCTAATTAGAAAATAAACTAAATGAGAGAATAGCTATTTTTAGATTTATCTGAGTCAGTTGAGTAATTATACAGAATTGGGAATTATGATGGTTCACATACAAAATGTGTATTGTTCTCATAAGCTCAGTGAAATGGATCAGGAGTATTTATACAACAGGGACCTCAAACATCAGGTCCTCGAGGAACACTGCACTGAATGCAGGATTTTATCATTTACCCCACACTAACCTATCTAATTCAACTCATACTGTAATTAAAAATTCATTATACCTAGACATTGTGTACCTTTGATCTCCATTTAAATATTTACCGAATATTATGCAGCTAACTGAGATATTCTTGTTATCTAATATCTTATAATAAAATAAAAATATTAATTCAAACATCAGGTCCCCAATGCAGAATTTGCAGTTTATGCAATGCTAACCCATTAAATTCAACTCATATCGTAAGTGTTAATTAATTGCTAACATAAATGGCATGTTAAACAGTATGCTTTAATATAATATTAAATATTAAATATGCTTTAATTGGTTATATATGTATCTATAATTTGTTTAATATACTTGCAATTGCACAAGAAATGTTTTAAAGTACAACAAAGATCACATCAAAAATAATGAATTTAAATTGTTCTACTTAAAAGGAAAAGTACTACGTGCAGTGAACAGTAATAAACTACCCAAAGTCAATATTGGTGTGATGACCCTTTGCTTTTTTTGTTAAATAGTAGTCTCAGGTATAATTTGTGCAGTTATATAAGGAAATGAGCTGATGTGATTTGCTGAGCATCTGGGAGAATATATGTATATATATTGGACACTGAAACAAATTTGGCAGTTTTGCCTTGAATTGAACAATCAAGAAGTGAGTGAAGTGTAGACTTTCAGCTTTAATTCAAGACATTTAACAGAAATATTGCATTTGGAATGTGTTTAGGAATTACAGCCATTGTTTATATAGTCCCTTCATTTTCATGGGCTCATAAGTAATTGGACAATTTACTGATAAGCAGTTCCATGTACAATTATGGCCTGTTTCTTAGCTATTGTATAACAAATTAAGGAGGTAAAAGGTGTGGAGTTGATTCCAAATGTTAAATTTGCATTTGGCAGCTGTTCATCGGAACTCTCAATATGCAGTCCAAAGAGGTGTTAATACAAGTGAAGGAAGCTATCATTAAGCTGAAAAAAACCTTGTCCTATAAGAGAAATAGCAGAAACTTTAGAAGTGGACAAATAAATAATTTGGTACATTTTTGATAAGAAGTGCACTGGTGAGCTCAGCAACACCAAAATTCCAGGAACACCACAGAAAATGACTAAAGGGATGATGGTAGAATTCTTTTTTGTTTTGATGAAGAAAAACGCCTTCAAAAAATCTAACCAAGTCAAGAACACTCTTCAGGAGGTAAGCCTATCTTTGTCCACAATCAAAAGACACCTTTTTGAACATAAATGCAGATGCAAACCACTGGTAACACTCAGGAACAGGAAGGCCAGATTAGACTTTGATAGAAATCCTGCCCAGTTCTGGAACACATGAACCTAGGTTAACTAGTATCAGAATGATGGGAAGAGAAGAGAATGGAAAAAGAAAGAAAGGGTTCATGATCCGAAGTATACCACAACATCTGACAAACAAGGTGGTCATGGACATGTACGGCTGCCAGTGGAACTGGGTCACTGGTGTTTATTGATGATGTGATTGCTGATGGAATAAGCAGGATGAATTCTGAAGTGTATAGAGCTATACCTTCTGCTCAGATTCAGGCAAATGCTACAAAATTGATAGAATGGCGCTTCACAGTGCAGATGGAAAATGAACCAAAACATACCGCAAAACCAAAAGAGCTTAATAAGGCAAAGAAATGAACTGTTCATAAATGGCCAAGTCACTCGTCCCATTTGAGCATGTTTTTCACTTACTGAAGACAAAAGTAATGACAGAGAGACCCACAAACATGTAGCAACTGAAGGTGGCTGCAGCAAATGCCTGGCAAAGCATCTAAAAGGAGGAAACTTAGCATTTGGTGATGTCCATGGGTTCTAGACTTTAGACGGTCATTAACTGCCAACAGATTTGCATCCAAGTATTAAAAATGATACTTAAAATTATATTGGTTTGTCAGATTACTTTTGAGCCTGTGAAATTGGAGGGACTGTAAAAAATGGCTAAACTGTCAACGTGATATTTTTGTTATGAATTAAAATTGAAAACCTACACTTCAAGCACCTCTTGATTGCTTCATTGCAAATCCATTTGGTGGTGGTGTACAGAGACAAGATTACAAAAACTGTGTCACTGTCCAAATACCTTTGGAGCTGACGGTACATATATAATTTTGAATGTCCACTGATTTGTCTACATCCTCAGAAGCATTCTCCCTGAAACTGAAGTTGAAAGGCTTTTGACTGAAACCTTATGTTTCACTGGAAACTTTGTCTACTGTACTGAACTATAACCTCCTCTACCTACATGCATATGAATATTTGAATATAACATTAATATAATAATTGCATGAATATATGAACATGATAAGTTAATGTATTCATTGAGAATCATGACATGAATGTGTCTGACTCACAAACAATGGCTAAACTGTTTCGTAAATGATGTAAAGCCACAAGCATGAAAAGTTTGTCAATTATAGAGTGTTACTGGATTAGCAGTATTAAGTTTCAGGATATTTATAGAACATCAGGTCCTCAAAGGGGGAAAAATGCAGAATTTACAGTTTATGCCATGCTAACACATCTAATTCAACTCATACAATAATTGGTAAAACTGTTAAGGTAAATTTGGTTTTAAGGTTAGTAAATCTGCATACATTTACAAACAATTAAAAATATTAATTAAGTAAACAACTGCCATTTCATCTAACATTACTTGTCACGCACCTACCTGAGATATTCTTGTTATCTTGTTATCTAAAAATGAATTCTTGTAAATATTGTAACTGCTGTCCAAAGTGTTACTTGATTAGCAATTTACAACAACATTTCACCCAGCATTTTCACTGTAACATTGCAGGGAATTGTCTCAAAGTAAATAAAAATTTGTACAAACCAAACTGAAGTACATTTTAAAAAAATACAAATTAAAGAAAGCATAAATAATTCATGAACAAAGGAAAGATTAAAACTAAATGAAATTGTGGCCACCTTTAAAATGGAGCTATTGGCTATTGTGACCATATTGAATTCTCTGAGAAGCAACCATGGAACCAAGATGGCTCTTTAATATTATTAAATGTTAAGCATAAAAAAAATCTTTAAGTGTATCTTCAAAGGTAGTTTGTGCTGCAATGTATATATTTAATTTATGTAAGTATTTATATTTAAAAATATATTTTTTTTGTGGATATTTCTAAATAAGGTGTATTTCTGAGTCTAATAAAACATATCTATATAGTCAGACATTATTTAAAACATTACTTTCTTTGCAGTTATTTTTACCCTTCTCTTTTTATTTTACTGTTTTCTATTCTGTTTAATTTTCATTTCCTTTATACTGATTTTACAGTTTTATTGTAGAACCTAAAGATTAAAAAGGCCCTCACCCTAACTTAATACCAATTTTTTAAACTTTCTAATTCATTTTGGACATTTTATCAGTCATTAGACAAAAAGGAAACTGCAAGATGTGCCCTTACCAGTGACAGTAAGTCGAGTTCCAGATCCAAACACTTTGTAGTCGTATCCACCTCACACTGTGACTCAGACTACACCAAATACTTCTAAACAACTAGACATTTAAACAAGCTTATTAAAATAGCCTCTAAATTCTGAGAACAGATAGACCTATATATTTCTTCACTAATTACAAATGTAGAAGAAACCAAAGTTTCATTTGTGTACCATATGGTTAATGTAAAGGTTAGACAATTTTGCTCTGGGAAGCCACAGTGGTACCAGTATATCCAGTATATGTGACTACTGTGTATGTTATAAATATACTTATTTTATAAATATTTTTTTATAAATATTTTTTTATATAAAAAAAATAATAAACATGTCTTCAAATGTATTTTGGGTTAAACTGTACAATACTGACTGATTTAATTTTGGATGCCAAAAAAATATTTATTTGACATGATGTGTAAAAATATATGTACATCAATTTAGGTAGACATCATTTAAAACATTGATTCCTTTCCAGTCATCTTTTTTTACCCTTGTTACCTTACTTTATCAAGTATGCATTGCCTTAATTCATTTTGGACATTTTTAGGTTAGTAAACGAAACAAAATAAAGCACAATGTGCTCATACCAGTAACGATGAGTCGAGTTCCAGATCCAAACACTTTGTAGTCACACTGTGATTCAGACTACACCAAATACTTCTAAGCAAATAGACATCTAAACAAACTTTTTTATCAGCCTCTATATTAGTAGATTTCTTACTACTTTGTTTATTTCTACTTTCCTTCATTAATTAAAAATATTGATGATACCAAAGAGAAGGTTTAATTTGTGGACCACATGGTTACTATAATGATCAGATGATTTTGCTTTAAGTGCTCAAAAATATTGGAATAAGCAACTGTGGTACCAGTATAACCAGTATCTATGATTACAGTGCATGCTAAGCTCATTAGTTCTCTTACATGTTAATAATATATGTATATTCTTTTGTATGTCTTCAAATGTTTATTGTGCTATACTGTACACTATTGACTGATTAAGTTTTTAGTGTCAAAAATGTATTTGTTCAGACTTGCTGTTTATTTGTAAGACTGGTGAAAAAATTATTAAGTCATACATAATTTAAAGCATCAATTCCTCTCCAATTATCTTTTTTTTACTCCGGGTTTGTTTAGCCTTAATTCACTTTGGACATTTTATTAGATCATTATAAAATTCACACATACCAGTAACGATAAGCCGAGTTCCAGATCCAAATACTTTGTAGCTGTAGCTGTATCCTTCAGAGTCACACTGTGAGACAGACTACATCAAATACCTTCTTCTAAATAACATGACATCTAAACTATTTCTTTAATTGTCTTTAATTTCTGAGATCGGATACTTAAAAATAATAAAGACAAGTAATCTTTTGTGTACAATATGATTAAGGTTATGATTAGATATTGTCACAAATTTTCTTTAAAAACTCAAAATAACTTGAGAATAATGCACAAAAATCCCTTTCTTACCTGTTACATAAAGTCTTGTTCCTGAGCCAAAAACCTTCTCCCAGTTTCCCACAGCATGATGTCCAATGACAAAAATTACTTCATAGACATAATGTAAGAAGTATGCATTAAAATTAATTTTAAATACTCCTATCAAATTAGTTTTTACTGAGAAACCATGCAGATGTGAATTTTACCATAAAATATGGAATAGTGGCCTGAGAGGAGTAACAGGTGCTTTATTCTTGATTGTGCAAAACAAATTCAAATGATGATATTTAAATAAATTATTCATGATATTACCACTAGGTGCTGAAATAGTTGATACACTTCTATCAAATTTATGCCACATTCATGTTAATAATGTGCACCTCATTTATCTACAGTTTAACTGGACAAGTGTCATATATAATAGATGCTATTACACGTGTTTCCTTAAAGAGTGTCTGTGATTTCATCAATAGTAGCAACAGTTCAAGTATATATTCAGTATAATGAAAGCTAAAACTACAAGGATGATAATGCTCTCTCACATAGACATCCATAATATTTTTGAGAAGATGGGAATGTTTATAAGTCATGTCATATCTAATCACTGAATCACTTGTCTCTAAACACAGATTAGCAATACCTAGCAATACCACATAAAAGACAATTTAAGAATGAGTTTCTGGAGATAATGTGCTCTGAGTAGGAATTCAATTGGCAATTATATTCAGTCAAAGAAATCAAGATCCTCAATTAAATGTGAAATTTTAGAAAATTTAAAAAATGAAGAGTATACTAACAATATTAACATGATTGAGTGTGCGTCTGTGGTTTTTTCTTCTTTGTCTTTTTTCGGCTTAATCCCTGTTTGGGATCGCCACAGCAGATCATCTGTCATCCGCTCATCGATTTGGCTGGGGTTTTTATGCCAGATGCCCTTCCTTCCTGACACAACCCTCCCAATTCATCCGGGCTTGGGACCGGCACCACGACACACTAACTGTGCTCCCTAGTGGCTGGGACCATTCAGAATCCCACCTATGGGTAGCCAATTAACCTAAAGGAACCGTGGGAGGAAACTCACAAATGCACTGGGAAAACATTCAAACTCCATAATTTAATAAGATTAATTACTATTTTGTTGCTTGCAATGTTTTACTTTATAAACAACTCATTCAGTGTGCTAAAATTGATTCTATGGAGTATACAATCCCCTCCAAAAGTATTGGAGCAGTGACAGTGAGTTTTGTAATTTGCCTCTATACACCACCACAATGGATTTGAAAGGAAGCCATTAAGAAGTGATTGAATGTAGACTTTCAACATTAATTCAAGGGGTTTAACAAAAATATTGCATTAACCGTTTAGGAACTACAGACATTTTTATACAGTCAATCCATCTTGTCCATCCACCCTGTTTGATTATGGGTCTTTCTGCCTTCAGTTTTGTCTTCAGTAAGAGAAAAACATGCTCAGTTGACTTCATCCTGCTACATTTATCAGCAATCACATCACCAATAAACACCAGTAACACAGTTCCATTGGCAGCCACACATGCCCATGTCCACCATGTTTGACAGATGATGTGGTAAGCTTTGGATCATGAGCCCTTCTTTCTCCTTTCTCTTCTCTTCCCTTCATTCTGGTATGAATTAATCATGGATTCATCTGTCCAAAGAATCTTGATCCAGAATTAGCATGCAAGGCTAATATGCCCTTTCTTTTCTTGAGTGTTACTTGTGTTTTGAATCTTGAGATAAACCTTCTATTTTTACATTCATTAAGGTGTCTCTTAATTGTCAACTTTGTCAATGATACTCCTACCTCCTTGAGAGTGTTCTTGACTTGACTAGCTGTTGTGAAGAGTTTCTTCTTCTTCTTCTTTGTTTTTTTATCATGCACTATAGTTGCTTGCTGTGGTCTTCCAGGCCTTTTGGTGTTGCTGAGCTCACCAGTGCATTCCTTCTTTTTAGGACTCTACTAAATTGTTGATTTGGCCACTTCTAAAGTTTCTGCTGTCTTTTTATAGGTCTGCTTTGTTGTTGTTTTTCCTGGCCAAATGATGGCCTCTTTCATTTGCATCAACACCTCTTTGGACTGCATATGGAGAGTTTCTATGAACAGCTGCCAAGTGCCAAGACCTTTCATCTCTTTAATTTGCCAAGAAATAATGAGGAAACTGACCACAACTGGCCATGAAACTGCTTATCAATCAACTGTCTCATTACCTTTGAGCCTGTGAAAATGGATGGACTGTGTAAAGAAATGGCTGTAATTCCTAAAAGGTTAATGTGATATTTTTTGTTAAACCCCTTGAATTAACACTGAAGGTCTACATTTCATTCAGATTTTGATGGTTTCTTTTCAAATCCATTGTGTTGTGGTGGTGTACAGAGACACAATTATGAAAACTGTGTCATTATTACAATACTTTTGGAGGGGATTTACTTTTTTTTTTTTACAACCTGGGTGAAGTTAGTAATGTAGTATGAATTTGGGAAGAGGCTGTGAATACTAATTGTGGGTTGTTGTATGGAAGTTGCAGGTTTAATCTCACTGTGCTGCCACTCACCCAGCAGGCACAATAATATGTTGCTGAATGCTCCGTCTTCAAATTGGGGATTATAAAAAAAAACTGATTCCCTGTCTTCTCAGATTTCAGTGTCCCAAACCCAGGCTCATTGTGGATGGTTTGATCATCAATACTCACGTACTGAACTCTCTTGAAAGGTTCACCATCTTTCCTCTGATACCAGTGAATGTAATATAAACACGCTGAAGAGAAGGTACATTCTATCTTGGCGAGTTTAGTGATGGGTTTAGTTATTACAATCTTCTGATGCAGCTTCACATCACAGTGCACTGTTGAAAAGGAAAACATTTGTTTTAGCTCAATAATATTTATAAAATATCTGTATGAAAACGCAACAGGACGGGAATAAAAGACTTTACAAGAGACTTAAATAAAATTTTGATGAGGGAGGATAATATATTTCAGGACATGAAGCTTACCTGGGAAAATTAGAAAAATCATCAACAAGCATAACTGCAGTGAGAGATGCATGTCAATTATATGATGTGCAGGAAGCTCTTGAAACTGCACCAGAAGATACTGAATGCATGATGAACATCATTAAGAGGACATCATCATGCAGTTTGCACCTCCTTCTTTTTATCTGTTACATGTCACTCTTACAGTACACAAACAGATCATTCAATATTATGCATTGTATGTAGTTGGCTTATAAAATGTGCCCTGTTTATTCATTGAAAAGACTATGTCAAGGGCATCACAAAATAACACCCTCTGAGGAGCCCCAGTTTACAGAAAAATATCCTTCTTACATGTTACCTCCAATACTGTGTTTTAAAAGAAAACATGTAATTAGCATATTTCTTTAATAACCAACATTTTCACGATGACAAGATTTGAATGGTTTTCAGTGTTATCATGAAAGTCGTTCGAACACGACACCTTTGAAGATAAGTATGCATTTAAGAAAGCTTAGAACATCATTCGTGTGCTAGAATATGCTCAAACATATTTTTATATTCTATGTTTTTGTGTGTTTAGATACAGCACTGGTGCAATGGAATCACTCAGATTAATTAAATAACTTTTGAACCATGGAGACATTTTCATAGAAATACCACTGCTAGAGCAGGTGCATCCTCACAGGAACAGTAAAGTGAACCATCACAGATATAACAGTATAATAGGTAAAACTTTCCTAAGGTTAATTTTGTGTCCTTTCAGAGAAATCATATTCATTTAAAGCTGCATGTTTATTTTCTACTTTGAAATCTAAATATGTTTTAACTTACAAAGCATTGCTGAATATCTCAGTGTTAGGTACGACTATGGAAAGTCTCCAGAAACATACAACGGAATGTTTTGCGTTTAGTTACGTGGTGGCATAATTTTATGATCACAGTGCCACTCACGCCTTATAACTCTTTAAACTTTTGAACTTTCTGTCTGTGACCTATCAGACAAACAGCATTTTTTACAATGATTCTTTGCTGACAATGGTTGCATTTTGCTTTTAGTTGAGTAACAGGGTTGAGTGCTTTAGCATAAAATTACTAAATAAACAAACTGTGCTTAACTAGCATCCATGCTAAAGTTATGATTACAAGCACTTTCTAATAATTTATTTATGATTATTTTTACAATGATCAATTTACTTATTAATATAATTGAAAATAAAGAAAAAGTTATTAAAGTTATTAATGTTTTACTTTTACTTTTACTTTTGTTTATACATACATTATCCATGCTTAAAATACCTTTATTTTGCTTTATTTGTAAATGTAACATCACCAAAGAATGGAATTACCCTACACAATGTCTCATGTTAAGGAGAAGTAAATTCATGCAGGGCTTTTCTCATGGCTCATGTTGTTTTGTAAAACCACAGCACCTACAAATAAGAGCTCATTGCAGGTCTCTCTCTCTCTTTCTCTCTCTCTCTCGCGCTCTCTCTCTCTCTCTCACACACACACACACACACACACACAC
>JAQQZX010101537.1:0-10982 GCA_030068355.1 Notoglanidium maculatum | reverse complement strand
CCCTGGGTGACCCGGGGATCAAACCCAGGACCTTCTTGCTGTGAGGCGACAGTGCTAACCACCGCACCACCGTGCCATGGGTTATTCCATGTGCTCAAATTAAATTTCAATAAATGAATAAAGCCAGTGTTTCTTCTTCGAACCTCACCTGCATTTATAGATTATCATACTGTTGCACCAGCTGTTTTTTATTCTATTTGCATAGCATTTTTAACACTTTTTAGACACTCTCAAAAAGTAGCTTTACAGAAATCTATATTTAGATGCCTAAATGAGGAAGGCAGAGTTGACAGTGGCAAAAAATCTCCTTGAGATGACATGAGGAAGAAATCTTGAGAGAAACCAGACTCAAAAAAGAGCCCATCCTCTTCTGGCTGACAATGGATAGTGGGACTATATATATAATTTTTTCTTTCAGCATCAAAACTGTGCAAAGAATCATGGGAGGAAAGTAACCACTGGCTGTTCCCTTCGAGAATGACCATTTTGACGGACCCTTTGAAGTAAATACTTTTCCACACTTCAGCATGGAATGACCCTACAAATGGCCAGACCCCAACAAAGCACCCTGTATAGCGTACAGAACTTCAGGATGGACTAAACTGAGGAATCCTGTGAGGATGCAGATAGTACTAAAACCTTGGCATGACACAATTTATGTCTCAACAACATTACATGCATCTTATTTTCTAATTTGGAAGACATCGGATTTTTAGCAGTTTTTCCAGGTGATGATTTAATTAATCTTTACACTATGGTCATGTAATAAGCTGAATCAGGTCAAGTTATCCTTCAAACAACTTCCCATCTGTGATTAATTGACATAAATTTTTGGGGTGGTTAGCCAGGTAACACACAACCAGTAAACTTATTTAAAGCTTAAAAAAAAGTAAAATCTAGATGAAACAACATGTGCAAATCTTTCTAATTAATCTGATTGTAAACTGTGCAAGTCATGCACATTTATTCTTTACCACTACCACTAGCCAGATACATACCAACCTGACAGGATTTCTGAGATTTTTGTCATATTTATAAACATTCATAACCATCAACTTCAGTTACTACTATTTTCCATGAGATAATCAGACAGGATATCCAAGATATATTCATAAATGTTTCTTGAGTTTCAAGTTATATTCATAAATTGTCATAATCTTCAGCTAGCTACAGCCAATCGGACAGGATTCCTGAGTGGACTTTAAATTATATTTGTAAATATTTATTATCTTCCCTGCTAACATGAGCTAATGTGATGAGATATTAATAGGGCACTGATCAAATTAATCCCACTCAGAAATGTACAAGAGTGTCTTTAGGTCCATATATGAGCCAATAGACATGCTATAAAATTTATTCTCCATTTTGTTACTTTTGCTTGTTGAAAACCTTTAGACCTTTTTAGCAACTTTATTTTGATATGGCTCTCCAGTTTACAGCTCGTTATAGGAGGTCTGAAATTAATGCTGAGAGACATGAAAAGATAAAAGAGGCCAATGTGTAAGATTTAAACTAACAAGCATAAACACAAAAGCGCAAAGACAGCACCCTGGGAATTCTTGAACATGCATGACATACATATGGATGGACCACAGGATGGCCACACAAAGACACGGTGCTATCCCAGTGTTCCTCTGCCATGCTTACAGGTATACTCATACACTAGGCAATCCATACATAGGCAAACACATGCACTTTTTCTCTCTTTTAAACCACTTAAGGAAAGAAAAAATGTGATTTATATAGCAATAAATTATTTCCTGTAGTTGGAGCCTCTAATGCAGTCTTTTCCCAGCCCTGTCTTCAGGGACAGACAGATTTGTTGTTGTTGTATTTGTTATCTCAGATCAGATATCTAGCAGTGTATTCAGGTCAGGTGTGCTACTGGAATAAAAGTTCAAATTCAACACTGCAATAATATGCAATGCAAAGTACTCAATTTCTCCCGTATTTAAGAACATTTCTAGAAATCATGCAGTAAATAAAGTGCTATCTGACTGAACATGAGTGACTGCACACACACACACACACACACACACCTCTGAACCTCAGTATTGCACATTTACACGGCTGACTGTAAAGCTGTCCGTTTTGATGGCATCTTGGTTAAAATCCGTGCAAGCATTTTTTCTCTCTCTCTCTTCCTACTAACATGCGCACTCTTTACCAAACTCTTACTGCGCGGCGCAAAGGAAGACATGAAGAAGAAGAAACAGAAAAAGTAACTGCGCAGGATGTTGCAAACAAGTAACGCAATGTTCAAAGACTTCACGCTAAACTGTGTAACATATTGGTTTTTTTTTATAAGTGCAGCTTCGGTATGAGGGTGTGGGTGTGGATTAAGGACTACAGCAGGATCACACTGTACCAGTCTGTGGATGTGCGGCCGTTCAGGATGTCCTCTTTGGCTGTTAGCAGCGACAGGCTGAACGTGTCCAAGTTGATCGCTTGCATCCTGAAGCTCTGCAGCTCTTGTTTTCTGTTTTGTGAATTCAACAAAGCCTAACTAGTCCAGTCTAGCCTACAGATCCACAGGCATTCGTGGACTGATCTTAGTTTCTGACGAAATGTTCAGGAAAGTGTCAGGGAGCTGAGCTGGACTGCATCAATCCTAGTGTGTGAAGGGGGCGGGGACGTTTTGGAAAGGACCGCCCCGCCCAAGTCACGAAAGCCCCGCCCACCAGCCCGCGGCACCTTTTGACATATGAGGCAACTCTGAGGTCGCGTCCCAAACCACATAATAGCCTCAAACCCAGGGATTAAAACATGCAACTTACATAAAGTTGAGTTATTATGTGGACTGATTTTTTGAGCAAACTTTTATTTGCATTGCTCGTACGACAGATACAAAAACATGAGGAATACAATAAAACAAGAAAAAGAAAAAAGGGTACATACATAATTCAATTAAAAAGAGGTTTTTAAGGTATTGTAAATAATCATAGTCCTGATGGCCTTCTGATTTGTTAATACTTGTAGTGTTTCTAAGTAAAGTTTTATTTCATTTTGAACGAGTGAATATTGGGTTTCCTTTAAGATCATTTATGGATATAAAACTTGGCATATAAAAAAGAAGATTTAAAATAAAAATAAGATTTCTGTCTGTCATTTTTATCCATAAGAAAATCTCTTTTCTGTAAATTAAAGGTCCACCATGTAGGATATCTATGAGGGTATCTATTAACAGGAATGAAGTATATATTCCATAAAATACTTATAGCATTCATAAGTATGTTTTCATTAGTGTTAATTATATGTAACTATAAATCATGTTTTTGTAAGCTTAGAATGAGCCCTTTATATCTACGTAGGGCACGGATCCACCTCTACAGCGACGCCATGTTGTGCCACTACAGTAGCACAGAATAGACCTTTAGACGGCGCCTTCCGCGTTTCATGCTGCTTAAACCTGTGAGCCTGGAGGAAACCCACACAGGTACAAGAACATTTAAAACTAAATACAGAAACAAAATACATACACAGCAACCCTTGACTCTGTGAGTTGGTAGCAATACCTGATACTCATTGTGCTGCCTGGACAATCAATCAATCAATCAATCAATCAATCAATCAATCAATCAACCAATCAATCAACCAATCAATCAACCAATCAATCAATCAATCAATCAATCAATCAATCAACAAAGTAGTGCATTAATTATTAATGTTCATTAATTGTCCCAAATTGGCAGAAACATTATTACCTGCGCTCTGACCCTCTAACATATCAGCTATAGCTAGTAAACAGAATATCAGAGTAATGGATGTATATAGCTTAGTATGTATACTAACACTATGGTATACCTACCATGTCATACTATTTTGTATAATAGCATGCTGTTTTGGACATAGCCTGCTAATATTTGTGATTGCTTCATCTTTTACAGGGTAACCAGACTTTTTCCTTGCAAACCACACTTTCAGGCCGTGAAATTTTTTTTTTTTCCCTCTTGTTTGGTGGGTTTCAGACTATATTGAGTTGCAGCAATGCAAAGCAGCAGTAAATCCAGATCCAAGAAAAATGCCTAAATGATATAATACAGCCTTAACACCCACAATCATGCCAAATGACAAAATGTGTGACAGATGGTATGAAAAAATATGCATAAAATATGTATGCTTCCATATTCCATATGGTTATTATACATATATACACTATTTTATATATGGTGTGATTATGTCAGCTGTGGAGAATAAACATATAAATGGCATAGATTCTATAGAAAAATATATTTGTTCCCCACCGTCTTTGCATGGCTATTATTATTATTATTATTATTATTATTATTATTATTATTATTATTATTATTATTATTATTACTATTATTATGACTTGTAAACCTCTGGTCTACCCTGCTCATACAATAAGTCATAGTGTCTTCAGTCACATTTTGAGGGAAGAGATTTACTTAAATATTATACAATCAGATCAGACAAGGCCTGACAATCCAAGTTCAAAATGAATTATATACAAAAGAGTAAAAGGAGGAGTTCATCAATTGTTCCCAAATGCAAAACAAGTGTGTACATATAATGTTCTTTTAGTGTATATAATGTCCTCACAAGAATAGAAACATTGGGAATAAAGTCCCAAATTATTGTTTAGTTATTCAATTTAAAGCAGATTTTATATCTATAATGAAGCTAACAGAAGAAGTATGTACTGTATGTGTGTATGTAGTTATGACAGTTAATAATGTAGAGTCGGAGCTGCAGATGGATAATGGGAGGTTAAGGGGTTAAGGGGTAAAAGAATTTGGAAAGCAGTCATTCACCAGAGGCTATTTATCAATTGTGACAAGTGCAGATGTGTAGCAAAATGTGCTCTTAGCAAGTTTTGGCGACCTTTGAATGTTTCGCTCTTATGAGTAATCTGAGATAGTGTATATAACATAAAATCATATATACAAAGGATATAATCCTATTTTTCATCCTCAGAGTTTTTCTGAAAGCATTGTAGTAGGGTTTATTTAAAAAAAAAAAAAAAGAAAAAAGTTTTCACACTTTTCTGGTTTAGACCAGGCCCACTTAAGGTTTAAATTAGAATACAGATATTGCAATTTAGTACTTTAATATGATTTGAGCACTAAACAGATACAGATGGTGCCACCATTACACACCTAATAACACATTCAACTTCTATTACTGCTTTACTTGCAAAATACTCATTCAATATGCAGAGATTTCCAAGATGTTTATTGATTTAAAAAATGTCCTTACCCATTAATACAGACTTATTTATGCATTATGCAGTATTACAAATTAGGATCCTGCTATTTGCTTTCACCACTGAATGAGAACCAGCACAATCATTCATGTTTTGCACCTCGAACATGACATTATTGTGGATTATTGCACCCAGATTCCTTAAATACAAAGTTGCCCACCTAAACATCTCTGCAGTGGAACAGTGTGGGCACACACTGGAGCTTTGTCTTCCATCCAAACTGCCAGCACATGGCGTAAATGAGAGATGAGCTCAGGATGTCAGAACTCCTGCATCACCCCCATAACTTCCTGTCATTAGCTTTGTGCAACGATCTCTGTAAACAGTTTTGCTCAGTAATGTTGTTATGCTTAGCTTCACTGATTCTATGGAATTTCCCCTTTAAAGAGTGGAAGTTTTGTTTGGGATAATTGCAAATGTTTGCTTTCTTTGACACCAGTATAGCAGTTTTGAAGCTGCTGCAAAGAATGTTTGATCACAATGGTACAATTTTTTCACTATGATTATCTGAAAATAGTGATTTAATTTAATGCTCACAGTATGCTAACCCAGCACACAGGACCCAGTTGTCCATATATTACAGAAGTTATATACTATCTAACTGTGGATACTTCTTATAATTACTTTCTGGTTTCCTTGATTACAGACTAAAGCTCAGCATAATTGCTGATAAATGAATCACAGAAGAATATCTGAATGAATACTAATAAGTGCAAAGGAAGAAAATCACATTTGGTCTTCTGAATCATGCTCAAGTTACAAAATTGTGCTACAAGTTTACTATTAGAGACCAATAGACTCCTTTTGGATATATGTGAATCTCATTAAAAAACCATCAAATGTGTCAACTTCATCATAGATCACTTATTAAACTTTTTTTTGACCATTTGTACTGTGATATCGATTTACATTTACTGAATACCATTAAAAACCAAGAGAAAGCCATCAGGAACCAATATACTATATAATGTATGTTGCTTTTATTACTACAGATTTGTTTTCACTTCAAAGCATTATTGTTATTATTTTTAATCTCTAAGCAATTATCTATAATAATATGTTAACTGAGATCACTATGTATGTTCATTCTTGCAGGTAGAAAACCATCATGAAGGATTAAACTTTTTAACACTGCAAACAAAAATGAGAAAGCTATATACCTGGAGCATTTGTGTCTAACTAGAAACATCATCAAAAGTGATGTCACTTCCGCTGCAGTCATCATTCAGCTACATAAGGAGATATCAGCAAAATCTTAACTGAGTTGGGGGGTGCAATCAGCTCCCACACACCTGGGACAACATCATTAAGTCTCGTGTTGGTGCGACATGTTACTGTAGCGGAAGTGACATCACTGCTGATGAAGTCTATAGTTAGAGACAAAAGCTTCAGGTATATAGCTTTCTTATTTTTGTTTGTGGTGTTAAAAGGTTTTATCCTTCATAACACGTTAACTCCCAATTTTCCTCCAGATTTCCATATAGTTCTCTGTGCTAATAACACTGTAAGACATTCTATGGAAGGTGTGATGATAAATCAACAAACTAAGAAATGCAGTTTTTCTTTCAACATGGTTCTCTCAGGACAATAAACATCCACTGACAACCATGTTTCTTTGTGTTCAGACCTGACAGATGGGTCAAAGTTCAACACCACAGAGATATGCACACCAAGCCAAGAGGTCAGTGTTCATTATTCCCCTCTCTTTGGTGATAATGTGTTTTTCTTTAGCTTCTCTGGTTCTCCTTATCCACTTGAAATGCCATGCTTCTCAAACCTTCTAAACTTCTTCAGCTGAACTTCATAGCCGACTATGGTAGGAATGCTTTATCTCGTCTCTATGGAGCCCTGAGCACTACATTAATACCACCGTTATCAAGTACAAATAGTTGTGAATTTACAGACCTTGTGGGATGATTTTCTTTCCAAGGGCATGCAACAGAGCCAAAATTATGGGATGTGATTGTATTTTACTGTATTGCTTTCCAGCTGTTTCTTTTCCACAAATGATGATGGTTCTATAAACAAAGCTAACGATGTGGATCCAACTATTCTGTCTTGTTCTGGTCTCATGCAAATCAATGTATCAGTCCCACCACAGAGACAAATTATCCCAAAACATGCAGGCAACCCACTAGCTTGACTATTAGGGTAGTTGAAAATACATATTTGAGGTTGATTATTTATAAAAATGTCCTTATAATGTATATACAGCAACAGGTTCCTTCAAAGAGTATTGAAATAGTGCAACCATGATTTTACCCACAATTTTGACAAGGACGTGATTATCAGAACAGAACATCATCACTTAATGTCATGCTCATCTTTTTTTTTTTTTACAAAAACAGCAATATTAACTTGACAATGTAGTACTGACACTTCTGGCATGCCTGTGTTTAATCACACCCATGACACAGAGGCATGCTCATGCATAAAGTATTGCTTTCCTTTCCAACAGCTTACTTCATCACACTAGAGGCCAGGAAGGGAATACAAGGAAAAGTGTTATTTTTTCTTGCTGGGTGGGAGAGCGAGACTGCTGATGTTCTGCAGAGTGTATCTCCTGTGTTGACAAGCTGTGATAATGAAATAAAATAAAGTTGACCATGAGATTTGACTGTGCTGCACTTTGAGATAGCGTTGAGATTGCATGACTGTACAATGAGCTGGCTGAGTCTCAGTAATTTTATGATATAACATTACAGTAACAGAAGTGCTCTCTTAGCCCAACTAGGTTTAAATGTTTACTAATAAAAGATGCTCAGTATACAATGTTCTAGCTGAGTTTTTAAAAAAAAAAAATATATATATATGCTGTGTTAAGGATGTAGGATTCAACTACCTGAATGCCCCTCCCTTTCCAAGCACATATTAGAAAGTATGGTGTCTGTCAGGTGCCCATAGCGTACTTCCAAGTACTTACATTCACACTCCCTTGCTTTTTCTGTGCTAAATAATAAGTACGATCCTCCATTTTACAAAATTTGGTTTCTCAAACTTGTTAGCCAGCACCCTCAAAAACTGAATCCTATTCTTTCTGCTCCTTATGTAGATATAAAGGGCTCATTCTAAGCTTACGAAAACACAACAATTCGTAGATACAAGTAATTATACACTAATGAAAACATACTTATGAATTTCTGCTAAAAGATCCCGCTAAATCCTACATAGTAGACCTTTAAATGTATACCCACTGTATACAAAAATACAAAAATAATGGACAGGTGGCTAAACCTTGGCTTAAAATAGTCTAAGAATAAAAATTTTGTTTTGTAAAAGACCCAACCTGATTGTATCAGCTACAATTTCATGTTAAATATTAGTCATATTATAGAAGAAGGGATGGTTCATCCTCTTTTAGATGTTAAGGCTAAAATCTAATATCAGAATTTCAGCATTGAAAGGGTTGAGCAATGCATTATATCAATTGGTTTTGCTGATGGTATAAATTACAAACCTGCACACACACACACACACACACACACACACACGCACACACACACACAAAGAAATCATTAGCAGGATCCCTTCTCCGTACCTTTCTGTGTATTTTTCTTATGACCATTAGTGGTGCTGTTGCGCTTAGTTCCACAAAAGTCCAAAATAATCCACCTTTTCTTAAATGTGCAAAGTTATATATACTGTATATAATCATGAAATACTGTATAACGCATGAGATCATTATTAGCTTTTGAGTAATGTGCAAGCTAAATATAGCTAGAGATATGTGAGCTCATTATTTGGTTAGTAAGGAGGAGGGGAGTTCCTGTCTCTCCTCTTGCTGTAAGGTATGCCATATTTGTCAGGAATTTGTAAGGCTTGCACTAAAGCCAGTCAGTAATGTGTTTGGACTTGGGATGGCATATTTATGGGCTAACAATTTGGGAGAATTATAACCCTAGGTGGGAGAGCTTCAATCTTGTGTACAGCCCAGAGCACATAAAAAAACAAGAAGCTGTTAAATTCCTCAAGCCCGCGAGTCCTCCTACAGCCAGCCGAATAATGTCTGTCAGCTTCTGAGACTTTTAAGATGAAACAACTTGAAGGAATTAATGATTTACTGGCTGCTATTTTATCAGCCAGAATACTTGGTTACACAAGTCAGCGCAAATAAAATAGGAAATCTTGGATCTTCAATCTCCTCAAGACCGTGACACTCTAAATAGTGTGGCACAACAGTTTAGCAAACACTGCTGAAATTATTTTGGACGTTTCACACAGCAAAGCTTTGGCCTGCCACATGCTCAGACACACATAAACAGTTGCTTTAACTAGGTGAGAACCATGAGCTCAAAGAAGAGGAATGCAAAATCAGGGTCAGCTTAACACTTATGTTCCAGTGGAAGGAGAATGGAAGATGTGTAGGTTTGTGGTTTTTTAGAGAATGGGAGATAAAAAAAAAGCCAATCTGATCTTTTCTATGTAACGTTTCCTATATCAGTACTGATCCATTTTCCAACATGAGTATAACCTTTCTGTTAGAGGGAAAACACCTTCAGACTCCATAAATTAATTCCCGAAGGTAAAAATGACTGTCTGAACTGGCTGTGACTCGCACTGAAGCACCACTGAGCATATTTAAAACCAGTGCTGGCAATAGCAGGGCTAAGCCCTCCGTTTGTTCAATCAATCAATCAATCCTTTTGTGTCTTCCACATCATTTATGCATTTAACAGATGGCTTACAGTGTATTTTTTTTTTTTTTTTACATTTGTGAACCAACAGCACTAACAGTGTTGATAATCTAAAATACACATAGCGCCTTGGGTTGATTTCTTTCCAGCCCAGTCTGTAGATTAACACAAACTGTTGTCATCCATGCCACGTGATACCCACCAGTGAAGCCCTCTCCTCTGACACATACATAAATCATGATCAATAGTTATAGAGAAGGCACACGTGAAATACAATAGTGGGTGTAATAAACACAGTGGATCACTTTCAATAATTCACATTATGTTGGCTCAATCATTGCACAATACACGAAGGGATTAACAACTGTAAATTCTGTGTGGTTTGGACAAATAGTAAGCACAGTGTTTCTGTTTACCTTGCGTGCTATCTTTAAGAGATACAGCATGATTGAAAAACCTGACTTAAAAAATTAAATGGTGCTACCTATCTGTCTTTTAAAGATTGTGTGTTCATGGGTATATGCCTAAAAGTTTTATGCCTGTGCCTAGAAAGAGACCATGTGTTATGAGGCTCAACCATAGTGGTGTTATAAAAGTAGTAACAAGGTACTGATTAGTAGTATAACTTTTTTTTTTAGCCTAGTCAATATGACCAGCCATCACAATTACAGAGCTGATGGCACAAAGTTTATGACTGTAATCAGCATCTACGTGCACACACACACACACACACACACACACATACACACACACACACACACACACACACGATGCCTATGTGGTCTCCTGGCCACCCGTCCATATGGACACATCAATGAGACCCAAATTTTACAACTACAGAGTCAATTTGAAAACATCTGTGGCAGCACTCCCCTGAACTGTTACTGGAAATTCTGCTGGATGTGTGTGTGTTGTCCCCACATCACACACCCCTGCCATGGCAACAACCATCACATGTCTCACATTTATGTGACTGACAAAAACCCGGCCTAAGACCCAGTCCAATAAAATCCCAGGACCAACTCAGTAGCGGGTACTGTGTCATGAGAGAGAGAGAGAGAGAGAGAGAGAGAGAGAGAGAGAGAGAGAGAGAGAGTGAGAGAGAGAGAGAGAGAGAGAGA
>JAQQZX010101508.1:0-10982 GCA_030068355.1 Notoglanidium maculatum | reverse complement strand
CGCCGTGAATGGCCTCCGCGTGCAGCGTTTAAACACCAAAAATTAAAAAGAGAAAAACCACGTTCTCCAAAGAGAAAAAAGAAAAAGAAAATGTAACAGAAGGAAAAAAGTAAAAAACACTGCAAGAAATAAAATAATAGCGCATAAGTACTAATGAAAAAATGGAAAAAACACGTATAACATAACAGCGGCAAAACTCCCAGCAAACGATTCGAAAACAGGAAATCACGAAATCACGAAAACGAGAAACTCCATGAAAATGGCGCATGAGAAAGGGCAATACAGATTTTGGTAGCACTACCCGTTCAGGATCACAAAAAAGACCAGAGGCGTCTGGTGCGCACGAATGAGTTTTCCAAAATGCAGTGTCATCATGTGAGGCATTAGCCTTAATCACAGCCAGATCAATGTCACGATGGGATAAGGGGTGTGAGACAAAACAAGTGAGGGCAGATAAGGTAACAAACGGTGATTCTGACGGATGTTTTGTGGCCCATTTAGAGACAGATTCAGCCAATTGTTTATGCTGGATGCACTCGCCATCTCCTGTGGCATGACCTTTTAACTTAATGATAGCCATGGCACTAGGAAGAGAGCAGGCATATAATGAATCAGTAATAAGGGTGTTATGAGAAATAGGTTTTCCTCTGCAGTTCTAAACACACACTGAGCCCAAATTTTGGCAAAATCATGAATAGTACCAAAGGAATAATGTGAATCAGTGTAAATTATGATGGGTTTGTCTTGAAAGAGTGTACATGCACGAGTAAGGGTCATTAGTTTTGCAGCTTGTGCTGATTTAAAATTGAGAGAAAGAGCCTCCCATACACAATTTGATAGCGATGTAATGGCATAACTTCATAAAAAGATAGAATCCTTTGGTTTAGAACAGGAGCCATCCACAAAAATGTGCTCACTCTCAGGCAATGGAGTTGAAAAAATGTCAGGGCGAGAGCTTGTAGAGGCTTTAATAAGTTCCATACAGTCCTGAGTATCATCAGAAGTGTTAGAGGACCATGTGATGAGACCACTAAGAATATAGGCAGGCAAACTATCGGATATAGATTTAATGGTAAGTTTCTGAGTGCTGCAAAGAATGGCTTCATTGCCAGAGTGTTGGTAGGCAGTCATATGTTGTGTTTGAAGATAGGATAGAATTGTTTGAACCTGATGTGAGGTATGCAAGATAAGTGGATATGAAAGTGCCAGCTTTTATACCATCATAGCTAACACAGCAACTTACCTAAGGCAGGCAGGCATACCACAAAAAGTAGGATCAAATGTTTTTTATAGATATGCACCAGGTCTGTACCCACCCCATGCTCCTGGGCCAAGACTCATGCTGCAGTGCACGTCGTTTCAGTGACATACAGACGGAAGGGCAGGTTATAATTAGGCTGTCCCAATGCCGGAGCCGAACACAGGGATGTCTTAAGCATCGAAAACGCCTGCATCATCTCAGGTGTGAATTCAATGTTTACAGGGGAATCCTGAGTGCATGCCGAGTGTAAAATACGGTCATATTATGAACAGTCAGGTATCTGTTGACAGCAGTAATTCACAAGGCCCAGGAAAGAGACCAGGGCCTTTGTAGTCCTTGGTTGAGAGACACACTTGATAATGTCAATGTGTTCATCAGAGAGCATTCCTTGTCCCTGGCTGAGAACAAAACCCAGATAAAAGAACATGGGTGATGCCAGCTGGAGCTTCTTTAGTAAGGCCTTGAATCCACAATAGGTCAGATCTTTCGGCAGTTCCACAGGGCCCCTCAGTCATAGTGAATGAGATGAGGCTGAGAGAAGTAAGTCATCTGCATATGGGAGTACTTGGCAGCCTTCTGGTGAAACAGAGGTTGACAGTTAGTCATGTGGGAGAGTCAATCAACCCCTGAAAGAGACGGGCCCAGGTTTACTGTCACTTCTTGTAAGTGAATGCAAATATTGGCTGTGTATCAAAATGTATGGGGATGCTAAAAAAGGCTGAGCATGGGTCAATAACAGTAAAGTAAGAATATGATGAATCAATAGAGTTAAGAATAGACATCACATCAGGCACAAATGAGGCTACAGGCTACAATAAGAGTTAATTGCCTATACGTCCTGTGTAAAGATGCCAAGAATTATTAGATTTGCACACAGGATTGATTGGAGTCTTATAAGGTTAGGAACAAGGACGAATAACATACTGCTCTAGGAAAGAGGAGATTATGGGAGCAATTACTTTTTCCTTCTCCTCAGAAAGAGGATACTGTTTTATGTAGACAAGCTGTGAATGTTTAAGTCGAGTGTGATATGGAGAACATGATACAGTACCTACGTCATTAGAGTGAGCCGTTTGCCCAATGGAAATGGGGTACATCGATCAATTCAGGTGGGATCTCAGGCTTGTTTGTTGCTTCTGATGAGTCAGGAACTGTGCTCATAAACAAACATAAATTAGTGGAAGCATGTAATCCTATAGGAGTGAAATTAAAAGACGTCTGCAATTTAATCAAGTCTCCCCCCAGCAAATTGAAAGGAGAATAAGGGATGGTCACAAATTTGGTTAAAAAATTGACAGCTGGATCCGTCCGGGCTAGTAACATGTAATGAGGGCATTTTAGGACAGTCAATGGGAATCCCTTCTATATCTACAGCGAGAACAGTCACCCCTGATACTGGCCCATTCCATTGCACACCACTAAGTGATGTCGTACATCCTGTGTCTACCAAAAATGAAAATTCACAACCATTAACATTCAATGACAACATAGGGAGATCACACAAACTTGGGCTAATGTGTCCATTGAGAAAGGACGAGCTACTGGGGATTCCCCACTGTGGGCATCCCCAATCAGAGAGTGCTTCAGGCTGCCACTGCTTTGGCAGGACAGCTTTAGAATCATCTGATGAAGGCTCAGCAAATGGTGCAGAACTTTTTATAATATTGTGCACATCGTTGGTGAATGTCGCGCTGCTTTTTGTGACATTCCCGCGCCCAGTGTTCGGGTTTGTGGCAATAGTAACAATCTCTAAAATGGTTAGAATAGGGCTGCTTTTATCAGACTTGTGGCGGCAACTATATTGATTTTGTTTTTAGTTTGTAAAGTAGGGAGTGCTCCTGCAGCTTCAAGTTTGTGGAGGCGAGTGCCAAAATTTGCGAGGGTGATATTAGTTATACCTCCTGTAGCAATATGCAGAGTGCATTACCTGTGGGCAAACGTGCGTCTTTGGTTCATGCCTTATGGAAGTGAGCCAGAAAGGTGGATGCACACTCACCAGGATTTTGATTTGTGTTAGTCTCTTGAGCGGCTAAGTTTCATTTTTCTAGGAAAATGCGCAGTTCTGTGTAAAAGGCAGCCAAATGATCATTAATAGCCCAATTGTAATACGGTTTGTCGGCGGCATTAGAGCTTATGACTACATCATTTTCATGCTTAAGAATTTGAATTGTCATTTTTCAGTTTTCTTGTTAAAATTCAACACATCATACTTTGTGGGGATTTTGTCTTTGTTTTTTTGGAAGCAATACAGTTAACTGTTAAATCAACAGTTTTTATTATGGTCATTTCCATGGAAATATTAAGGGTTTTGTGTGATTTCTTTAGGGGGGCTAAAAATTCTGACCTTAACTATTTGTTTGTTTTTATATATTGCACAAAGCTTTGCCTTTAAATGTGCTCAATAAATAAATAAATTATGAATTTTAATTTATATAAAAAGAGAAGAAATGGAGAAGATAAAGATACCTGCCCAATTGCTAAAACAGGACCCACAGGACAAGGCAACTAATGTATTACTCAAATGGATCGATCTTTGAAAAAAGGCATCAGGAAATAGAAAAAAAAAGCTTTAGGACAAAACATTGAACATTCAAGAAAGAATGATGGCAAGAAGTGATGTACCCCACTTATGCTTATGAGCTCCCTTGTCCCTGTGATCATGGAAACAGAAGCACAAAATGCAACAGCAGCATTTATTAATCTCTTACACGTTCTCATCAATGCTGGTTGGTACACTGCCTCTCATTGTGAAGCAGTCCTAACTCGGTATAAAGCATTCTCAGTATTTTCCCATTGAACTGGGAAGTACCCCTGGTACTCAAGCAGACCCTTCGATTCATCACAGTGAATCCTAAATCAGCAGGAATGCTTGCCCATACATTTGGCAGACTTTATTGCACTTATCTCATTCATAATCATTGAATTTAACTACACTGTAAAATATAATAAGTTGGCTTTACTTAATAAAAGAATGCAAACTCATTGCCTCAGAAAAATTAAGGAAAGTAAAGTTAAGTTTGTGAGTTTGAGTAACTTATTTATTCTGAGTGTGCAATACTTAAATTAAGTTAGTATTAATTAGTACAACTAACCCAAACTTTATAAGTTCATGTAATTTAAGACCTGTGTTGTAATAACTGATTTTTTTCATTTTGTGTGCACTGCTTGATATAAATTGAACCTTATTTCAATCACTGAACACAACTTAATACTTCTAGTTCTACTAACTCATTTTCAGTTTCACTTAAACATATGCCACTGAAATCAGAATTATACTATAACAATTACAACACTTAATAATCCATTAAATACAAACTATAATCTAAAATAAATACATTAATTAATTGTGAACACTTGATTCAGCTGCATTGCTACATTTATTTGAGTATACGGGAGATCGAAATTTAATAATAAAACATTAGCTCAAACAACAAACTTGTGGTTTGATATTGAACTGCACAACATAAGTTCTGTGCATGTTGTAGTGGACAAGGCAAAATAAAATCACATTGTGTTAATTCCTTGCACCAGTAAAGAATTACTTTAAGTGTCTGACAATATTAAACAAAAAAGCACCTATTAACAAGATTTCTAACCTATTCTGGTTCAGCCAACTAGACCCAATGCAGCTGACACAATATATTAAAACCTTTAAAATAATTATAACATTGTGTCCCAAACCAAGCATCAGTCCTAGGATTAAACCAACACTAATCTTCAAAGTATTACTTCACTTTTGGATTTCTCCACATGTAATTCTATATTGTCACTCCATTAAACATTTTTAAACCATTCATTTTAACAATTTTTAATCTTTTATTGATTGTTTTCTTGCCACATTATCCTAAAACTGAGCAATCAACTGTTATAGTCCAAAGGGGGCACAACTGCCCCCTTAGTAAGGGCATTCTGTGGTACGAATGTGAACTAAAACAAATAAGCAAATATAATTTCACAAAAGTATCAAACTTCTCTCATAACAATTAACAGTACAGTTTCACAAAAGTGACTTCTTCAGTAAGTTTCACAAACTTTCCTTTCATAACAATTGAAAGTACAATAATGACTGTAACTGTAACGAAGTGCTATCTGACAGCTGAAGATTTTTCACTGGTCTAACCCAGCAGACTGTTTTTCAGAGTTAACAGTTTTGGTGAGAGTGTTTTGGTTAGAGTAACCCAAGTAACCCTGTTTGGATGAATTTAAGTGTATTTGCCATGCATTTGGGGTAATCCAAATTCAAAGCATATGTAAGCCCAAATGACAGGCAAAATGCTTGATGCAAATCTCTAATATTGTCCATGACAATACATCCCTCAAGTACAATGGCATTGGAGATAATCTGGAGGTGCACAGAGTTTTGAGCAAGTTGAGGACTATCTTCACCATCTTCATTGAGAACAGTCAGCACACCAACTGTGACAGATGCTAGGACCTCTTGCCGTACCCCTGAAAGAAACGCATATGTTCTTTAGAATAGTAAGTTACGTTTGTTATCCAATGGTTTTACTCTTAAATGTTTGTACTTGCTAGAGAAAAGATCGCTAAATACACATTCCCAATGCACTGTAACACTGTAATCACAGAAATATACATGGTAAGAATAAACTAAATCTACGGATGTATATATGTTGTTTGTAAATTTTTGAACAGTGGCACTTTTCACTCTAGACTTTTGCTCTTGCATTTTGAAATTAATTAATGACTATAAGGTCTAAGTAGCAACTTTCCATTTCTATTACAGGGTGCTTCCATACCTATCAGATGTATTGTGGAGGAGCCTCACTGTATATTTTGCAGTCAGAGTTATATTTATGCCTTATGTCTAAATAAGTACTGGTTAGGAGTTTTCAATAAATGCAGACCAAGCAGTTTTTTTTTCAGTGCAGTACTTACAAAGCATGTCAGATAAAATTCACAAGATTCGTCACCAAGTAATATGGGAATATGCCTTGAGGACAAGACAAGGCTGCGTAATTACGTCTGGTGTCTAATGATACAGAGACATAAAAGATCAGGCAATTATAACTGTTCTGGTATCAGTTATTATTCTTTCATTTGTTATATTGCTGTCACCTAGTGTTCATGTTAAATAATTTTATAGATACAGCCACTAGAGAGCGTATGTTTAAGTACTTAACAGGAAGTGGGTTTTTTTTTTTTTTTAGAACTTCCTTGTGTTTTGTGTGCAGTCCGGAATTCGTATCTGTGTTTATTCTTTGTAATCCTTGCCGGATTCTACCACAAACTGGCTTCGTCTTTTTACAACTTCATGTTTTCTAATAAACCCTGCCAAATACAACAACTCGCCTGTTTCTTGGAGGATTTTGGAAATATGTACTGTTAGCTAGCTGTATAGCTTGAAATACATTGTCTGGAACAACTTTGTGCTTTGTAATTGTGTTATTATGCTGTCCTCGCTCAAACATTTCTGTGCTTTGAACCAACAGCACCATAGAAATTGTCTGAAATTGGTGATTTTAAAAATATATGTCTGCTTAATGGAAAACCAAGCCATTTCTATGGACTTATAGAAATAGATGTGTACTGTAAACTCTATCCCTATAAAAAAAGAACAAAGTTAAACTCTGGTGTCACTTGAGCCAAGACAGATGCCATCAGCAAGCACTGGCCTTTAGGATTGCTCAAAAGTTACAAAAATGAAATTACTTACCACCCAGCTGATGAGCTGCATCAACTCAGTTTCTGTCCAACAGATCATTTTCTGATAAGCCCAGTCAGTCCAGTTATATAACTATTCAAAGCCATCAGAGCCCACTGACTAACAGTATTTTCCCTCTCACAACATAGGAATGCCTGCTCTACCAAGCTGATTAACCAGTTTCAACATTTATGACCTTCAGAATACGGATCTCCTGCCAATTTCATAGCAAACCTTCCTTTTCCCACTTCTGATAAAATGAAATATCTAGTGCTTTGCAGCACAAACCGTCCATTCAAAAAAGGTACAGTTGAGGAAAACAGGATTGACGTGTAAATCCGTGCTCTTTGCGAGCGGTTTATGAATCCGAGAGCTCGATTTTACACATCGCCCCCGTTTTCTCAGCTGAACGTAGGGGGGCTCCGTTATATTCAAATCTTCTGGGCTTTTGCAACTCGATGCGACATACCACATCATTACCAAAATATGGAGAAATATGACTTGTCTTTATAAGTTTTCAAAGTCATGGGCTGACACCTTTTTCCCTGCAGGACAAACTGCAACAGACATGGTGGTGGTATCTGCAATACTTAACTAGATAAGCTAACATTAAATAACCTTATCCCTAACAAGAGAACACATGAATCTGGCACTGAACATTATAACAAAACAGCAAAGCTGTAATCACAAGTTATTTACTTACCAAATCAGTTTGCAAAAGAAGAGAATCACAGTAAAGCCATAACCGCCGCAGTTGAAGCGACATAGTACATGTGCACCTGGCCTGGGTTTACTCAATCCAGAAAAAAGAACGCCATGCAGAGAATTCATCTGCACATGTCCAAATGTTGAAATTAAATTTTTCATGTTGCCAAAACTCAAGTGCATTGAGTTGGTCAGCTTTATCGGCACAAAATTACAAGTAACTTGTTTAAAATGAGTGTTGATAAAAACTGAGTTGGGTCCACTAATTATTTTTAATTAAATCCAATGTCAGTTTTTACAGTGTAGGCTGTTATTGGTGGTTCCTCTGCTTGCTAGCATACATGGACTGGTAAATGCAGCTGCAACATAACCCTTCCTAAGGGCAGTTAAAATTAAGGAAGTGAGTTAAACCTGTGACTAAACCGCAAATACCACTGTCGGAGATGTATATTCATCCAAACACTCTGGAGAAACAAGGTTTTATCTCAGAAAATGGCACATCAACCTGGTTTTAACCTCAAGCTAATCTTAATGGTTTTAAGGCAATTCCTGAGCCATTACAAAAAAGGAATGCTCTACATCCTTCATGGAAGCGCCATAAGGCTATGGAGTGCAATGGCTAGTGCAGTGGTACAGCGCTTGTGCAATTAAGCACATACAGGGGATATAAAATGTAATATAAAAAGTAATGTCAGAACCTTTTCTACATTAATTGTGAAATTGCACCCTATATATTAAAGTGAAAAAATAACAAGGAAAAAAATCTAAACAAAAATCTATGATAACCTTGTTGAAAAAGTATGCACACTCTTAAAGTTGGACTTAGACATGTGGACAAATTTGTTGGTACCCTTATAGCTCATTGAAACAATGCTTCATTTTTCCTTAAAAGTGATTAAATTAAAAGCAATTGTCTCATGTATACCTGAATGCCTTTAGTATGTGATAGAGTAAATCAATAAAAGTGTGAAAATAAATTATTTTTTGTTTATTTTACAAAGATATTCTAAAATAGCCGGGACAGATTTGTTGGTACCCATAAAAAAAGATTATTAATCATTTCATTATGGTCATGTTTCAAATTAATTGTTTAACCTTAATTAGTATCACGGGTGTCTTCAGACTTTTTAACAGCCATTCAGCCTATTTAAAGTGAGAAAACTTGCCAATGTATAGTTTGGTATCATTGTGTGCACCACACTAAACATGGTCCAGAGAAAGAAGAGAGTTCTCTGTGGAGTGCAGAAAGAATATTATAGACAGCCATACTAAAGGTAAAGGCTATAAGATCATCTTCAAGCAGTCTTATGTTCCAGTTGCAAATATTATTAAAAAGTATAAGGTCCATGGGACTGCAGCCAACCTCTCAGGATGCGGCCACAAGAAGAAATGCAACCTTGGGCTGATTAGAAGGATAGTACAGATGGTACACAAAGTGCCAAGGAAAACATCCAAAGACAATAAAGCTGAACTCCAAGTACAAAGTACATGACTGTCTGATTGTACTGTCCATCGCCTATTAAACAGCAATGGGCTCCATGGAAGAAGACCCAGGAGGACTCCACTATTGAAAGAAAAACAAAAAAGCCAGACTGGAATTTTCAAAAATGAATGTTGACAAGCTGCAAAGTTTCTGAGAGAATGTCCTTTGGACTGATGAGACAAAACTGGAGCAAGCCAGATCAGTTCTATGTTCACAGATGGAAAATGAAGCTTTCAAAGAAAAGAACACCATACCTACTGTGAAACAAGGAGGGGGCTCGGTTATGTTTTGGGGCTGGTTTGCTGCATCTGGCACAGGGTGCCTTGAATCTGTGCAGGGCACAATGAAGTCTCAAGACTATCAAGGCATCTTGGAGCGAAACATACTGGCCAGTGACAGAAAGCTCAGCCTTTCATGAGTCCTCCAACAGTATTATGACCCAAAAAACACAGCTAAAAGCACCCAAGAATGGCTGATAAACATTTGACTATTCTGAAATGGCTCTCTGTTAGCCCTGATCTTAATTATATTTAACATCTATTGAAAGATCTGAAAAATGCAGTGTGATGAAGGCATCTTAAACCTAAGACAGCTAGAGTAGTTTGCTCAGGAAGAGTGGCAGATGCAGAAATCATTAAGAGCTCCAGAGATCACTTGTTAGCAGTGATTGCTGCTAAAAGTTGTGGAACAAAATATTGAGTGTACCATTATTTTTGTCCAGCCCATTTTTATTTGTTTTGTTATGGAAAATACTCAGTTGAATCAAAAATTAAAAGCAATGTCTGATTTGTGTTAAACATGGGATAAGCAATGATGGATGCCATTAAATTTGATCAGTTCCAGGTATTTTAGAAAAGGTTGCAGGTTCTTTTTTTTTCATGGAAGAGTACCAACAAATTTGTCCATGTCTGTATTTAAGCACCTTCAGATTTTTTCACAGCTTTCAATATTTTCGGATAAGAGTCAGTTTGGCACATCTTGACTTAGCAATATTTTGCCATTCCACCTTGCAAAAGCATTCTAACTTTGTCTAATTGGCTGGACATCTCCGGTGCACAGCCCTCTTAAGGTCACCCTGCAGATATTCAATTGGATTTAGACCTGGACCCTGGCTGAGCCATTGCAAAACATTGATCTTGTTTTTGTGAAGCGATTCTTTTGTTCGTTTTGGAGGTGGGTTTTGGGCCTTTGTCATACTGAAATGTGAAATTTCTTAAGACAGAAACCTTAAGGTTTTGTAGTAAAATTGACTGGTATTTGGAGCTATCTCTGATTCCCTCCACCCTGATTAAAGCCCCAGCTCTCAAGCTGAAGCATGATGCTGCCACCTCTATGGTTCACAATGGGAATGGTATTGTTTTTGTGATATCTTCAAGTTCAAGTGGCTTTTATTGTCATTTCAACATATACATGTGGTACAGTGAAACGAGACAATGTTTCTCAAGGATCAAGGTGCTACATATAAGACAACAGAAGTACAAAAGGTGCAAGTGTGCAACAGAAGACAACATAAGACAGCATAAAGTGCACGTGGGCAAACGTGCAAACATGGCAAAAACAACAAAATGCAAGGTGTGCAAGTGTGCAAACACTGCAAACAGTGCAGACATAAGACAGACAAAAATAAAAAAACTGCCACAAGACAGTGCAGACATCACGAGACAAGACAAGACAGTACAGCTCTAATCCAAATGTAGTGTGCAAAATGGCAGAGGCAGATGTGCAAAAAAAAATGTTTAAGGTGCAAAATGTGCAGAATTTTAGAGGTAGATGATAGATGAGTGTACTGTACATTTTTGTGTGTGTGTGTCAGTCCAGTCCCTGAGTGTTCAGGAGTCTGATGGCTTGGGGGAAGAAACTATTACAGAGTC
>JAQQZX010101479.1:0-10985 GCA_030068355.1 Notoglanidium maculatum | reverse complement strand
AAATTTATACTAAAAAATAGAATGCCTAAGACTTGCACAGTACTGTGTTAGATTTTTATACTGAAAATGGCAACAACGGAAAAAAGTTTTATAACATCGCATGATATTTTCTTGATTAAACAATAATGCAGTTATGTTCTAAGAAACCGTGGAAGTTTTTACAGTGAAATAGATATTTCAGTCATTCTGTTAATTAATTAAATAAAAACCTGATGCAGTATTAACAAAGATAATTTACATTATGTAGTATGTGTCCAGTCAACTTAAATGAACCCAAATTATAGGTTTAAAGTAAGGGATTTTTTCCCCTATTTTTGTCCAAAGATTAGTGCATGCAATAATTCATGATCATGAATGCATAAGTTATATTACTTAGACATTACTAATTACTGCTACGTGGACCGTGTAGTAATATGTTGGCAGGAAAACAGAAGTAAAGTATGCTTGGGAAGTGCTTGTGTTGATATGTGCTTGGTGTTTACACTGTGCCAGACTCCTCCCATGCGAATGATGCAGGCTGCATGTTGTGTTGTGGAGTGAAGTGAAGCACAGGCTGTTTGTTCAGAGCTGAAGTGCGCATTTGGAGAGATGATGGCTGGCCATGAAGTGCTGCTGCTAGTCCAGGCACAGTAGATTACAATAGACACGCGGGTTTGTTCCACGAAGCCATAGTAGCCTCCGGCGCAGCTGTTGACGGTTTTGTGTTGTTTTTGGCGGTGGTTTAGGTCTAGGTTTAGGTCTAGGTTTAGGCTGAGGATGGGTTGTGCGCTCTCGGGGTCGGGTTTGGCGAACAAGAAAACGACGGAAGCCGCGAGTGAAGACGCCGAGCCGCATCTCACCAGCGAGCACATCCACATGATCAAGCAGTCGTGGAAAGTTATTCAGGAGGATATTGCCAAAGTTGGGATAATCGTTTTTGTCAGGTGAGAAGGTACAATTTCAAATGAAATCTGTCAAGTCAGAGATGATTATTGGCTAATACACAAACATTCATCTCTTCTGTTTTATGCTGTATCTTGTTTTAGCTCGACAGTAAATTCCTTTGTTATTATTAAGGTTAATCTGGGAATATCTCAAACATATCCTTTAATGGCAAAGCATTTTTCTTGGCTACTGCTTCTTTGATTATATCAGAGAACCACTTTATAACTTTTTGTTATGGTTATTAAAACAGCTCGCTCCTGAGGATTGTGTTGGAGGTTTTGAAACAGCAAGGTGATATAGTCGACTCAATTTTATTTATATACCACTTTCAGCAATGAACATTGGCACAAAGCGGCTTTACACATCTCTGGATATAGCTATGATTTAGATTTATCCCTAATGAGCAAGCCAGAGGTGAAGGTGGGAAGGAAATCCTCCCCGAGACGTCATGAGGACGAAACCTTGAGAAGAACCCAGTTAAAAGGGAACCCGTCCTCATCTGGGTGACCCCGGATAGTGTGATTATAAAGCACAACTCTTCTAAATCTTTACATTATAGCGTCAGTCAGTGCAAAGTGGGTTGCGTAAATATATATGTGATATATATTATACGTATCACCCATGTAAGGATTATTATTCACATACCTGTCTGGTATTATATCTTGAAACCATAGGACCTACACTGATCAGCCATAACATTAAAACCACTGACAGGTGAAGTGAATAACATTGATTACCTCGTTACAGTGACACCTGTCAAGGGATGGGATATATTAGGCAGCGAGTAAACAGTCAGTTGTCAAGGTTAATGTGATGGAAGCGATGGTGATGCCTAGAAGACTGGGGCAGCGCATCTCCAAAATGGCAGGTCCTGGTATGCAGTTATTAGTACCTAACAAAAGTGGTCCAAGGAAGGGCAGCTGGTAAAAGTGTCACGGGCACCCAAGAATCACTGATGCGCATGGGGAGCAAAGGCGAGCCTGTCTGGTCCAATCCCACAGAAGAGCTACTGTAGCACAATTTACTGAAAAAGTTCATGCTAGCTGTGATAGAAAGGTGTCAGAGCACAGTGCATTGTAGCTCGCTGTGTATGTGGCTACACAGAGTTTAGACTAAAAGATCAGGATAATACGCTTTGACTTGGCCTCCAAATTCCCCCAATCTCAATCTGATCGAATATCTGTGGGATGTGCTAGACAAACAAGTCCGATCCATGGACTTACAGGATCTGCTGTTAATGTCTTAGTGCCAGATACCGCAGCACACCTTCAGAGGTCTTGTGGAGTTCATGTCTCCGTGGGTCAGAGCTGTTTTTGTGGCACAAGGGGACCTACACAATATTAGGCAGGTGGTTTTAATATTATGGCTAATTGGTGTATATAGATTACTTAAAGTCTCTGTTTCATATCTGCACTGCCTAGGGGAATAAACTGAACATGACACCACTGAATGATTACTGAAATCTTAAAATAAGCTTTCCTTCTTATTAGCGCACATCTAATATGGACTTGTATTAAACTGTGCTCTAATCCACTGCTTAGGGCATCTCAGTTTCACGAGGATACCACAAGGGTACATGGGAGGCATGTTATGATTTACCATGACTGTCTGGTGAATTATATTCAGCTCATTTACATTCTGAACCCCTATGATGTTTAGATTGCAAAATAATCAAACTGAAGTCTGAATTGTTGTCTCTCTGTCTCAATACAGCTCCTTTAGGTTTCATTTTAAAAAGTAAATGCTTCTATATAATATATATGGTTACATGATCAGTGCTCACTTCTTTTGCATATACTTTATGTCTTCAATAAAGCCACATTCAGGAATTTTTAATTTTTAAAACAATATGGATTCTTAATGGCCTTTTCCAATTCATAAACAATTGTTAGCACTAAGACTGATTCATGAATGGCATGCGGAACCACATTTAAAAACCTCAAATAAAGGGGATGTACTGTAGATCTCATTTTTAACCACTGGATACAAATTCTTTATTTTGCACAGTAAGATGAGGGTCAGTGAAAAAAAAGATGGTGTGGGAGTAGGGTTGTTACGGTGTCACGAATTTATGGCTTAGTCACAGTGTACGATCGGACAGATTTTGGCAGCCCTACACACCGCTCTGTTCATCTGTTTTTCTTTTAAATGCCCCGCTTATTTAGTCATTCTCTCTGTTAGCTATTAACAACAACAATATGATAAATTGTGACAGTATAAGAGGGTTTATAGTCAACTATTAACAACAACTATTAATAACATGATAAATAGTGACAATGTAAGAGGGTCTATAGTCAGCTATTAACAACAACAACAACAACATGATAAATAGTGACAATGTAAGAGGGTTTATACTGAACTATTAACAGCACCTATTAACAACATGACAATGACAAATACTGACAGTGCACTGATTTTATAGAAAAGCTGTTCTGAAAAGATATTTCTTAGAAAAAATAACTAGATGGATTTTATCTTTTTGTTTCCTTTTGGTTATTGTTGTCATACTGTGAAAATTTCAAACCACAACACCCCTAGGTGGGCAGTTTCACAAAATGTCTTGTTATTCGCTACTGTTGGAAAGGCCTTTGGGTTTTAGCTCCAAGTAATGGCTAGGGGGTCCTTGGAATAATGTGAAAAATCAAATTTGGAATAATCACTGGGAAGGAAAGATAACTCTCTCTCTCTCTCTCTCTCTCTCTCTCTCTCTCTCTCGGACTCTCAGTATCATCACATGGTGGAGATTAATACAAACCAGGTTCCACGACGAAAAAAATAATGTGTTTACAGGATGGAAATTCTAAACTGATATCTGGAATTATGATCAAATAGTTATTATTCATTTTTTGGAAAGAAATCATCTCTCAGAAAGGATAAACCCACTCATGTTTCTCATGATTGCCTAAAAGAGGGAAGTGAGACATATCACACAAACCCAACATAACTCTGGCGGATGGCTACACTACTGTAAGTTACCCAGTTCTCCACACCTGTGTCCCCCTAAATAAATCAGATGAATGTCCTGAAATACATTATATTCTGGCCTGATGTTTTGTTCTTCCTACTGAATTTAGTGTAGTCACAACTAAGGGCGTGGCAGCATGATCCTAACCTCAATAACAAATATGACAACACCAGGGGTCTCTTTTTTTTAACTGTGCATACGCATAGGTTTGTGTGTAATCCAGTGGCAGAAAAGTGTAATCAGTTCTTAAAATGATTCAAGAACAAGAGACAGGTCTGGCATTTCCCAACCAGCAATGAGCTGAATGATGATATGTCTTGCATGCAATCATATCACTTAGGCTGCATATATACATTTCCAAATACAACAGCAGAAAAGACAACAATAAAGAGGGACACAGGTGTTCTAAATGTATTTGGGGCAATATATTGCACACATATAGCCCTGAAATCCAGAAGAAAAAAAAAGTTCTATTTTCTTCTTTATATATATCTTCTTTGACCTGCTCCATATTGGCACAACAAGTATTGCCTAGAGCAGGCTGGTGGACATTTTAAATGGAAGTTGTTTACCATATTTGGTGATTTGTGGGCGTGTCTTTATACAAATGGGTGTGGCTGTGCACAATCAGAGAAATTTAGAATATTTTCTCTGTATTTCTCTGTATATTTTATCAACTTCCACAATGCACAGATGATAAATGCTATTTTCCTTACACACACTGGTGGTGCTTATGCGCAGAATTAGAACTTGTCCTACTACATGCTTTGATAAATGAGACGCTTCAGGTTTTAGTTCACTAATATTATGGCCCTGTCTGAACATACAACCCAATGCCAAAGCACAACCTGAAAAGTGCAACTCTACCAAAATAACAGATAACCTCCCGGGGGCCAACAGTGCAAAAGGGCTACAGGGAACTAAATATTAAAAGGCTGACTGGGGAAATAGCATAGATCAGCACCTCATAATTTAGGGGTTTCAACTGAATAAGACCTCAAATACTGGAAATAGCATTGATAGAATGGTTGTGAGGAAATTCTGGGTGGACTCTTACACTTTCATAGACTAAACAAATCACCTCTATAAACCTCTTACACAAAGATTTAAAACATAAACAGCTGACCACATTTTTCCAGTTCTCCGGAGCACAGTCTTAAGCAAGTTCATTTTGTGATACCTCAAGGAGCTCAGTGAGGTTTTGCCCACCCCTTCTGAAAATGACCAGCAAATTCCACAAAGGTACTACTTGGACTTTTGAGTAGACTAAGAAGATTTGTCATCATATAGTGAGCCCCAGAGACCTCTTTAGTTAGAGCCTGGCAGATAGAAATAGCAATGAAGCAAACCTTAAATACACCAAAATAACTTGTATAACTATAGATTACCCTAATGGTCACCCTTGTACCCTTAATAGTTTCAATACCTTCCACATGGAGATTTAATTATGAAGATATCAGTGTACTGACTATGGGCAACACAGTGATGCAGCAACTCAATCCTGAGCTCAGGTTATTTAGAATTTTTTGATAGTACTTCTCATGTCCATGTGGGTTTCCTGTTGGTTCTCCAGTTTCCTTCCACCTCCCAAAAATATAGCCACTGTATATTGTTTTTAAGTGTGATTGAGTGGTGAACGTGTTGGCATAGGATGTTGCGATGACCTATTGTCCCATCCAGGTTGTATTCACACCTTGTGCCCAGCTTTCCCAGGATAGGCTCAGAATCCCCAGGATAAAGCAGTTATTGAAGATGAATAAGTGATTGAATATCAGTGGGGGGTGTTGTTAAAGTTTGCTCAACAGCACTAGAAACACATCAGGAAAAAGGGGCATAATGAGAAGTCACACCATTGTCTCTACCACTCATGCAGAAAAACATCGAACCAGCTGCAGCCAACATGCCTGGTAGCTCAGTGGTTAAGATGTTGGACTTATGATCAGAAGGTTGTGAGTTCAAATCCCAGCACTGCCAAGCTATTGCTGATGGGCCCTTGAGCAAGGCCCTTAACCCTCAACTGCTCAATTGTATAAATGAGATATGTGTAAGTTGCTCTCGATAAGGGTGTCTGCCAAATATGACCTAAATGCAGAAGCATGATGTTTTCATTTCTTGTTCAGAGCATGCTGTCTGCACCATCTGCAAAGAACCTGCCTGAAGAGCATTAATGTTTCAATTTAAGTTTTGTGATTTTGTCTTTTTCTTGCTTTTCAGACCTTGTCAAGTTAGGTCTTTTTTCAGATATTGTCAAGTTTGTTCATTGTTGCTTGAGCCAAGTAGTTTTCTGATTTTGGTGTTCCATGCAGATGCATGTCCATTGGCCTTGAATTGAGTGCAACACCTGGTTAATTTCTGTGTGTGTCGCTTTTATCCATGCCAAGGAAGTCTACTCTGTTATGTTTCTTTGCTCTGCTTGTCTGAGTTGTCTCAGGGCTGCTAGACCTTCTATGTCATGATGTGCCTGTGCTCGGTTTGTCTGCCATTTTGTGCAGCCCTCCAGCACCACAGATCCCTAGCGTGATGATTGCAACAATCGTGTGCCTGGTGCCATTCTGGCTGTGTGAGCTGTTGGGCCATTGCCAGAGTTCATTAGTGGGAGGCCAATGAGGTCACTGCATTTTGATTCCACGTATCATAATTTTTGAAGGACTTTGTTAGTCTGTCTGTATTTGTTTGTTTATTTACTACAGATTTTTCTTTGTATTTTTCATTTTGTCCCCCCCATGACAGTGCTAGCTTGTTCTAGGCCCAAAGGTACCTAGGGGACTCCCAAGCCCTGGCAAACAAGATTCTATGGTATAATGAAACCAGGACCCGACTTCATTTCCTAAATTCCATTCGTTACACCCGAAGGGAACCAGTCATCTTGTTATTTTCATCTTTAATATGATGGAGAAGCCTAATGGTGGCAGCATCAGGATAGAACAAAAGATATAAGGTTCAATGTAAAGACAGATGATTAAGGAAATTCTACTCAAGCGCACTCAGGACCTCCGACTGAAGCAAAGGTTCAGTTTTCAACACAGCAATGACCAGAAACACGACCAAGACCATGCAGGGGTAGCTTCAGGGCAAGTCTGGTAATGTCCTTAATGATCCAGCCAGAGCTCAGGCTAGAATCCGATTAAACACATCTGGAAAGACCTGAAAACAGCCATACAGCAGTGCTCCCCATCCAACCTGAAACAGCTCTGCAGAGGAATGGTGGGAGACCCACAAATCCAGGTGGCCCAAGCTTGTAGGAAAAGTAAATTCAAGGCTGTAATTGCTGGCAGAATTGAGTAAAAACTTTTCTGAGTAGATGTGTAAATGTGATATGTAAGGGTTCTTAACTTTTAATACACTGACAAACCTTTGTGACCTATTTTTTTATTATGAGGATAATAAAAGGTCTGAACACTGCCTGAATTCATTGTTTCTGCATTATAAATATAAACATGCTTTTGGAATTTGAATAGCTCATGCAGAAATATACACATGTATGTCTTATTTATATTATAACGAAGTAAACAAAAATACAGAAATGTCTCATCCAGACAATGCATCTATGGCTATTAAACAGTGGTTTCTGCCATCATGTATGCCTGCTTCGCCACAGAAAGGTCTCACTTGACACGGCCCTGCTGCAGCTTACACATGCTTATGTCAAAGAAAGGTCATTTATGCATAACAGGAAAGGGCGATAGTGACACCAGAAGGAAGATAGCGAGATAAAGATAGGAAAAGGAGATGAGATGGGGCAGAAAACAAAACGAGGGATGCTTTAGTGTCCTCTTTCTGATGCTCTGTATGCCCTACTATTTTGATGTCGAGAATAAAACAGAACAACTCAGATTTAATCTGTTTAGCTTTGTTTAAACTATTTGACTAATCTCAACATAAAATATGTGCATTTCAAATCTTTATGCTACTGGTTTCTTTTCCTTTGTGGTATACATTTGTGTATGGTGTATTTAGTGTATCTCATGTAGCTGCAAGAAAATCTCTTCCCATAACTTGTGAAAAGCTCACGAGCAGCCCGATAAATATTCTGATCCACCCCACTAATTAATTTAGAGCCGTGTTCTAACTTAAAATCGTCACGTGGACCGTAACTGAATTGAAAGGTTCGACAAAAGAGTCTACTGGGGACTTCTAAATAAAATATGCTCTTGATATGCAACTTAATTCTTCATTATAAAGATTTTTTTTTTACAAATTTAAATAGTTCCTGGTTGTCATCACTATGAAATGTGGAAAAGTTCAAGGGGGTGAACACTTCCAAAATACCCAAATAAACAAAATAATCTCTTAAACAGAACTGCTGATGTTATTGGTCTACTAAACTGATTTTTTGGTCAAGCCCAGCTAGCTTACCTTGACCTAGCCTTAGCAAGCCTTACCTAGCTAGCTAGGTAAGATCTGGGTAATTTGGAAAGAAATCAATGTCTCATAAATACAGTAAAAAAACAAACAAACCTACATGTAAAGCCAGAATTCAGTATTTGATGATACCTACAAATACCTACAGTATTTGATGTTTTAAGATCCACCAAAGGGCTCACCAAAACACATGACCTAAATAATATTTATAGTTCTACAGTTGCAATATTTTTCAACCACTGCCGTTTAAGCCCTTTATGCTCCATCCGGTGTTTCCTAATGTACAGATATCTGTAAAGATTCCTGTGATTGTTAAAATCTATAACAATAAAATTCCTCTCTACATTTGCATCATGATCAGTTTCATTCTCCATTTGCCATACTTCTCAATCTGCCACGTCTACTCCTGTATCATGTCCTCCTTAAGCACACATCACACACCTTATTCCAGCTGCCCTAAACTGCCTCTTAGGTTTGGTACCAGTTATATTTGCTCCAATTTCTGTCCACTCCGGTTAAGGCATCCATCCTAACTGGTCATCTTTTCCACTTATCTGACCACAACAGATTTCATAGTTCACTTAATCTCAATCCCTTTGCTCCAAAACAGACCAGTCTGCGTAATGTAACTTTAGTGTTGGCTTCTCCTCCGTTACCTCCTGAACAAACATTGTGAGCTGTTCGTTGGTTTCAGTGGTTACTACAGAGGTCCTCAGCCTGCTGAACCTGCTCACTGTGACACATGGTCTCTCGTCATAGCTGTACTTTGGAGTCAACCTATTCAATGTAATAAGCAGGAAAATAACATCTTCAGTCTTTAATACTTCAGCCAATTCTTTATCTTGCTTGGTTTTCAGTACAGTATCCTCAGAGTTTCGCGTATTCCAGGTAGCTTTAATGCTACAGCTGACTCGCTCCCAAATCTCAGGCTCTTCCCCAAGCACAACACAGCAACATCCAGATGAAACGCAAGACAGAAAAGCATGTGTGCATTGGTTTAATGTCTGTTTTCTGCCATAGAGTTCCTTTTTTTTAAATATTTATGGAGATGTTTGGAGATGGAGATGAGAGGCACTGTATTTTGTGCTAATATTTAATCACTAATCGTGACTGCAGAGAATTCCCTAATACCTTTAGGGAACGTTCAACATTAGAAATGGTTTGAAATATAATTCTTCAAAAATTAATTCCTGTTGTATCATACCAGTTTTTTAATTATATTTTCCATTTGGTGCATAATCTGTGTGAATGTAATATGACTCTAGTCCTTGGAGTCTTTTAAAGATATTATTAAGGGACCTGCTTGTGTAAGCTGTTGATCATTATAACTGTTGTTGATGTCGCTACACTGACCCATTGCAAATGAGGCCTTGGTCACAGTTGGGTCTAGATGTTTAAATAAAAATTCTATGTATGTAAGTATGAGTATGGAGTACAGTAAACTCCAGCATCCTTGAAAAAAGGAAAAATATAAACATTACAAGGTTTTTGAAGACGCCTGATCTGAGAGCAGTCCACCAACCAAAGCTCCAGGAATCTGCTCCAAGATGAAGGATCTCTAAACTCAGATCCCTCTAATCTTTAGTTGAATTGGCCAAATCCCACACCTGCAGACTTGCAGATGAAAATGATGTTTTACAGAGTTTGGACTGTGAAAATAGCAAGTGAGACATTTTCTTGCATGTAACATTGTTCAACAATTATTTGTATGGTTGAAAAAGCAGAGGTTTGCTATTTTGTACTTAATTTGGTAGTGTTTCATCATATATGCTGTGTAAAATTAACCGCAGTCACTTTTAGCCAATAACCATAGTAATAAAAAAAGATGTATCTAATAAATACAGATACACTGAAGATATTATAATATTTATTATTAACATATATATACTATTTTTATTTTAATACTTCTTTACTATCCATTCGGCATAAGTCAGTACAATCAGTCGAACCTCTTAATAAAATGGCATGATATTTTTTTCCTTCATTGATAACAAATATGATTGGGTTCTCCGCTTGCTTTTAAATAGCTACTGCATGGAAGTCTAGCTCTACTTTGCTCTACTTAATCTGCCATTTTGCAGGGTTGTTTCACAGAATAAGTTAGTAATTCAGTAAGTAATCAAGTAATTAATCTTGATTTCACCCAATCCCTGTATCTGAAATTAATAAGCCCATCTTTACATGAAACTTGACTTAATTTATCAAGCTAACCCTCAACTCCAATCCAATGCATCAAGGAGTAGTCTAAGCGTTCTTCACCATTACAGGAAGAGGCACAGGATCTGCAGGGTATGCTTCACCAAATATTAATTCCGACTGCTTTCAGACTGTTTTCAGAAAACAGCATGGAATGAACAAAATAATAGAAGGGCCATATGAACAAAAATGGACACTGACTATAAAGTGACTCAATCACAATTACAAGCACACAGCACAGGTGATCTACATTAAGTTGACTGCAAACTAGAAGCATTTATCAGTTATAAAAGAGCCTTAAGGATTAGTACATTAATACATAAGGCAACTAACAGAGATCCCATGTGGTCAAGTAGCTGGTGCCAAAATTGCAGGTTCATCAGTCAAAAAAACTGGAAATTATTTAATGTTTCAAGAGTAACAGTCTCAAAAGTCCTGTCAACATACACTTCCAGTCAAACGTTTGGACACACCTACTCTTTTTCATAGGTTTTTCTTTATTTTTTTTGCTTTCTACGTTGTAAAACATTACTGAATA
>JAQQZX010101421.1:0-10991 GCA_030068355.1 Notoglanidium maculatum | reverse complement strand
AACATGAACGTCTAATGAAGCATGAAACGCAGCCAGTCATGCACTATGGGCAGGGCTGAAGTCTCATTTATTTTTAGATCAGCACCACAGCGGCTGAGATGAAGAATAATTTAGCATTTATCGCTTTATATCAGTGCACATTTATACAGAATCAGTGGATACAGTTTACTATAGATGCTCAATAGTCTATTTATATTTAAATGATCTTTCACAAACGATCAACTGTTTCAGGATAAAGAAAAAAGAAAACAGGACAATGTGTGGCTTAAGTTTAAAGTCAGTATTTAGATTGGGAAAGTTCCTCGTATTCAGAATCAGTTTACACGCCTGCTTAAGATGATTATTAAAATTATTATTAAAATCACCTGCCTGTAGCTCCAAATGTAACAGATTTAAACACAAAACCTTACATTTAAGCCAAAATAAAATCCAAACAAGGAAAAAGTGATTGGAAAAAATAGAGTTCTTTGTTGCCAAAAAGGCTAATATGATGATATATGAATGAGGAGATTACAAGAAATATTTAAATAAATAAAAATATACATTTAACAAATATATAAAAATAAATATTTAATAGGCATATTTAATAGACTATTGCAATTAAATTGCAAATTTGTGTTAATTTAACAATGAAATCTTCACCAGTTATTATTCAGAAGTTTATAAGAATAGCCGTTGATCCAACACATCCTGCTAGATTGATAACCATATACTGTAGATAGATAACCAGGAAGTGCTATGGCTTAACCAGCTTACTAGATCTGGGACATGACTTACAAACATAGACAGAATACAGAGTTATACATGGCTAAAGGCCAGAACATATTGTACCATTATCAAAATGAGTCGCTAAGAACCTTTAGTTTCACCATGCCCTTCAAGCTGAGCAATAACGGCATACAGACAGACATTCCTTATTTATAATTTGAGAAATAATTCAGAAGAGGAGCTCAGCCCTTGGTGGATGGAGCTTCACCTTTTTGTGTGTCACCTGTCCATTATAAAGCACTAAATGCTTGTGATCTTCAGGACTCCAATTCTTTCATTCTCATTACTCAAAGCCCTTTCAAACCCTTTATTAAAGAAATTTTAGTAAAATTATGCCTCATTGTTTTTTTTGTCTTAATGCTTATGCCCCAAACATCTGCTCACACTTGTGCCTTTTTCAAGGGTTTTAGCAAAACTGATAAATGATAAAGAGCACTGTTTTTTACTGAGAACTGTATTTACCATGCGCATGCATTTGTTCATATTAATATTTGGAATAATGATAAAGCCGTATTTCACCTGTCTGTTGGTTTGAATAATGACCCAAATAAGGCTTGAAACAGCCACTGTGTCTCATGCATTTCCTAAATAAAAGACTATATACACAATAAATACAGCATTACATAAATATACATATAAATAAAACACACATATCAATAATGAATATGAAATGTATAAATAATATGAAAAATTTAAAAATCTTTTCACTCATTCATTCATTCACTCACTTCATAACCATCATAACCCACTTGTTCAGAAGACAATAAGGAGTTTGTGTGGAAATATGTGATAGTGGGGTCCAAGTGAGAGTGCACACACAAACACACACACAAACACACACACACACATATATATTTAAAAAAGTCCTCTCACCTCCTCTATTTGAGGGGTGGTTTGTGTGTGCGTCTTCCTCAACCTCGGGTCCTCTACCAGAGGCCTGGGAATTGGAGGGTTCTGCGCAGTATCTCAGCTGTTCCTAGAACTGCACATTTCTGGACAGAGACCTCAGTTGTTATACCTGGAATCTATTGGAGCCACTCTCCAAGTTTGTGAGTCACAGCCCCTAATGCTCCTATTACTACTGGAATATGACTTGGACTTCACCTTCCACATCTGTTCCAGTAGTACTTTCAGGTCTTGGTACTCCCCGATCTTCTCATGCTCCTTCTTCCTGTTGTTACTGTCAGCTGGGATAGCCACATCTATCACTACTGTTGTTTTCTGCTCTTTATCAACCATCACTATGTTGTCTGGAACTTGTCCCAGAGGAGTCCCACAGGATCTTAGCTCTGTTGTTCTCATCCACTTTCGGTGGTGTCTCCCATTGGGACTTGGGAATATCTAGCCCATACTGCATACATCCCATACAGCACAGATGTTTTTGTACACTATCCCTGCCACGTGGTTATACCTTTTCTATGAATAATGTCCCAGCTTGCATCTTGCATCCAGCTACTATGTGATAGACAGTCTCAGAGGCATTTTTGCACAGCCTGCACCTTATGTCTTTTCTACTGTGGTAATCCCCTGCCATGATCAGAGTAACCCTCCCAGCCCTGCATGTGTGTATGCGCATGGTAGAATATTGTTCTTTATTTAGGGCTGCAACTACTATGTAAAATCTTACTTACTGGTAGAAATACTACCAGTGGCTCGAAAAAAAGGCCTGAAAGACGTCCTTCAGGCCTGTTTTTTCTATTTTGATTATGTTTTATTTGATTATTTTTGTATTTGTTTATTTTAGGATGTTAATTGAATAATATTACCTTGATTATTCAATTCGTTTTATTTTTTTAAAACTATATAAAAATGATATTTATTTTTTCTTAACTAGGCAGTTCACTAAATACTACATTAGTTTTATTTATCAGATAATCTGTCACAGCATGAGAATATTATCAAGTGCCCATGTCGACCAAATGAATGGTGAGACTCATTCAGTTCAAGCATTATATACTGTATGAATGGTACTGAATATACACTCAAACTATCGCAAGGTGATGTTATGTAGCCTACATCATTTACTGTTATCACTTTTTTTAATAACTTCCCACACTTTTTGCAGCTGTGTGTCTGTATTTCAATCCATGATTTGTTCTAATTTCGAACAGATATATTCAAAATAAAGATGAAATATCTGTAAATATTGGTGATTGTTTCACTCACTGAATCTCTCTGATGCTAAGTTCATTTTGCTTGCTGTGTGTGTGCGTGAGGTGAATCATTTTCTGTGTGTGGAATCGACTCCAAAGATTTGCAGATGACTCTCAGTTTTCAAAGGCCAAGATTAGTGAATCGATTCTTTTTGGGATCAACTTGTGAACCGAAAGCAGGGTCGAAAAAATGGGCTAATTTAAGTTTTTGCTTTTTTAAGATAATTGATTCAAACAGCTTTGCTACTTGTTTCTAACAAAACATGACTAAGCTGTTATGGACAATTCAAGCAGGAACATCATGCTTCTCCTCATATTCCCACAAACAAGTGAGAATATTACTCACATTAAAACACAAGTTAGGCCAGCAGGGTAGTGTGCTGTAAAGAGTTTCATGAAGTCCTACTGATGTTTCTGCTCCACCATATTTCACTCAAATATTTTTTGTTTTTTTTAATGAAGTGATATAGCATGTGTGCAGTGTGTTTCATAACAGTTCAACTAATAATGAAATTATTGGAAATTATTTTTATTATCAATTTTTATTGGTTTTGTTGATTAGTTTTTGCACCCCTTATGCATTTTAAAATTGTAATCCTATAAATAATCCCAGGTTTTTACTAAAAGTAATCTGATTACATCTTTTTTCTGTAACTATAATGGAACACAATTCAATTACCTTTTTTGTATCCTAACACCATTCCGTGTATTCTGTCACTCTCCAAGCCACACAGTGTGTGTGTGTGTATATATATATACATATATATGTGTGTGTGTGTGTGTATGTGTGTGTGTTTGTGTGTGTGTGTGTGTGTCATTTCAATGCTTTAGCAATACTGTACATGTTTTTGGTCATGCTAATAAAGCTCTTTGAATTGAATTGAATTGTGTGTGTGTGTGTGTGTGTGTGTGTGTGTGTATGCGCGTGCACAGTCACAGTATGTGCAAAAGGTAATAAAATAAAAAATAGTAGCTGTTGTAGTGTCTGAACAATCCTCTATAGATGTAGGACAGTATAAACAGCAGATGAAGCAGCCATAAAAAGTAGATGTAATAGTATATGTATTGTGTAATAAATATGATCAGTATTGTACAGAAAAAGGAATAAGTCCATTGTGGCAGTGAAGTGATATTATTTCCCTTAGAAATACTGCAACATGTCCAGTTGTGGAGGAAATGTAGTCACCCATTTTATCCAATTGGGGTTTGCTTGTCCAAAGGTTAATCCAATTGCACAGATAAAATCCTAAATCTATCCTAAATTCTGGAGCTTTGCAATAAGTTGGCTGGAATAATGGTGGAATGGTGGAGTTGCCCAGGTTTGATGATATTACATGGACATTTACATTTATGACATCTAGCCATAAATTGAATTCTCTATAGGTAAATACATTCTGATACTGGTTCACCAGGACCCGGGCTAAGAATACCATCAGTCTAAAAACTCTGTTGGCAGGTAACAGAAGAAAGCATGAAGAAAGCTTTTTTTAAATGAAGAATAGATACTGAACGTGCTAGTCCAAGTACTTCTGAAAGAGGTTGGTCTTTAGTCATCGTTTGAAGACACCCAGTCAACAGTCAGCTCAGCTGTTCAGACATCTAGGGGAAGTTCATTCCACCACATAGGTGCCAAAACATAGAAGAATCTAGTTGTCTTCCTTGTATATTGAGAGATGGTGGAACCAGTCGAGCAGTGCCAGAGGATCAGCGGGAGCATGATGCAGTGTGGGGAGTAATAAGTGCTTTGAAGTTGTGTGGTGCTGGTCCATATTTGGCTTTGTAAGCAAGCATCAGTGTTTTGAATCTGATACAGGCAGCTACAGGAAGCCAGTTGAGGGAGCATAGCAATGGGGTGGTGTGGGAGAACCTGGGAAGATTGAAAACAAGTCATTCAGCTGCATTCTAGATCAGCTACAGAGGTCAAATGGTGCTCAGAGGCAGACCTGCTAGGGTTGAGTTACAGTAGTCTAGTCTCAAGATTACAAGGGACTGAGCAAGTACCTTAGTGGTCTGTGTGGAAAGAAATGGATGAATTCTTCTGATGTTGAAGAAATCGACATGAGCAAGACAGATTAGCGATATGAGAGGAAAAGGACAGGTGATTGTCCATTGTTACCCCCAAGGTTATGAACAGTGACCAAAGGAGAGATCATAGAGTTGTCCAATTAGATCACAAAATCCTGATGTCTGGATGAATCAGCTTGGATGAATAGCAGTTCAGTTTTGCTGGGGTTGAGATTCAGCTGATGATCTGCCATCCATGATGAGATATGTGTGAGACATGCAGAGATCCAGGAAGAAACATGAGTGTCAGAGGGTGGAAAGGAGATCATTAGTTGAGTGTCATCTGCATAGCAGTGGTATGAGAAGCCATGTTAGAGTATTACCTACCATGTTAGGAGATATAGTATAGAGGGAGAATGTGCCGTTTGAAGCCAGATTGATTGGGATCCTGGAGGTTGTTCTGTGAAATTGAGACAGTTGATTGTAGACAGTGCATTCAAGGATTTTAGAAAGAAAAGAGAGAAGTGGTATTGGTTGGTAGTTGCTGATGTCTGACAGATCCAGAATGGGTTTCTTCAGGATGAGAATAACCTTGGCTCTTTCGAAAGTTGTTGGTACATGACCAGATGTTGTGGAGCTATTGATTATAGAGTGATTAAGTGGATGAGGTCTTGAGAGATGGCCTGGAGCATTGTGGAAAAGGATATGATTCAATGGGAAGGTGGCAGGATTACACAATGAGATTACTTGCAGAATCTCATCTGTTCCTAGATTGGAAAACTGTGCCAGTGAAGTGAAAGGGGAATCCTTAATGTGAAGTGAAGGAGTTGGGTTAGGATAGGATGTCAAACAGATTAATTTAATCTTTGTTCAATTAAGTCTTCAGCATGTGGGCTGATGGTAAAGGACTCTAAGTGATGATCAGAGATGTGAAGTGGAGTAGCAGTGATGTCTGAAGCTGGGGAGGGACAACTGAAGACCAGGTCCAGGGAGAGTGTGGGAGATCTGTTGTTGAATATCATATGTTGTTGAATACTGCACCACCACCACATCCAGATGTTTGTGGAGTATATGAGAAAGCATAAGCAGAGGAAAGAGCTGCCGATGGAGCTAAGTTCTATGGGGATATCCAGGTCTCAGTTAGTGCCAGGTTGTGTTGAAGGCAGCGTTGTAGTCGATGAACAGCATTCTCACATAGGTTTTATTCTCACCTAGATGTTTGAGAGCACTGTGCATCACCAGAGCAATGGCATCATCCATTGATATGTTTTTGCAGTTTACAAATTGGAGAGGGTACATGGTGGCCAGAAGGAACACATGTGGTTTTTGACTAGCTGCTTGAAACACTTCATGTTTGTAGATGTCAAATTGAGCACAGAAGAGTTTTCAGTTCATCAAGTTGAAAGGCAGATAGTCCCCCATAATAGATTTACCCTGTGATAGAGTGCATGCCATTCCACATGTACTTGCACATGTTTGACACAACCTTTACACAACCAAACTCTGTATCCTTTCTTTGCAGTCAAAATCAGCTGAAATACTATATAAAATGCTATTAGCATTTTGATTCACACTTTGATCCTCTGCATTTTGAGTCAGGGTATATTTTCCTCACTTTTTCCCCCTCAAGAACAAATACAGAAAAAAAACAAAGTATCTGCCACACACGAAATACAGTGACTTTAAATCAAAATACAGTGACTTCCCAGTGATTCTGACCCCTTCTGCTTTCTGGACCTACCCGATCTATCCTGGTGTCCTACTCCTGGTTGGAGTCATCACTTGGAAAACCACATGCTCCTGATGAGGATGGCACCACATGAACTGTTTCAACATACACCTAGAACTGTGAAGATGGTGTTGGACTACTGTCAACAAGAGCGGTTCTGCTACAATGGCATAGGACTTACATCACCACAGTTTTGCACTCAAAACTTGACCCTATTATTAAAGTGTGTTAGTTGTAATTGCACTATACAGTGTGACACAAATGAGGATGGGTTCCCTTTTGAGTCTAGTTCCTCTCAAAGTTTTTTACTCTTGTCATCTCAGATAGTTTTTCCTTGCCACCATCGCTACAGGCTTGCTCATCAGGGATATATGTAGATAAATTTATAGATTCATAGGTTTATATTCAGAATCTATATACCTCTGTGAAGCTGCTTTGTGACAATGACTGTTGTTAAAAGCACTATACAAATAAAATTGTATTGAATTGAAAATGCGACCCATAAAATGCTGTTTGTGTTATTCAACTGATTTTAAAAGCTCAGGGCAACATCACAACTGCCCCACATTCTCACGGCTTTACCTAATTCAGTAGATTGCATGTGGTTTGATTTGCATTGAAAACTGTATCTTTACATTACAGTGAATTAGTGCTGCTTAAATTAATGACTCTTGCTTTTTCATCAGGTCAGTATAAGCAAGGATTCTTAAAAAGCATGGATAAAAAAGTTTCTATAAGGCTAACTGTAAACAAAAACTGAAAGATGCGGCATACATGAGGCATATCATGGGATGCATATGAACTAAAATAAAGCAAAAAAATATTAATATACAGTAAGAGTTTATATTATATCTATTGTAGTATTATATTGTTCTTTTTGTCTCTTCAGCATGTTCAGTTACAAGTTCGACTTTAACAACAAAGTTGACATTTATTAATGATTTAGTCAACCACATGCAGATGTTTTCTGTTCAGCGGGATTCTGATTACTTTTATTAATGCATTAATTACTTTTTCTTACAGACCATGACCTTTGATGACCTTTGGTAACAGCATGTGTGATGTGAGTTAAGGGTTCGCTAATGGCTCATAGTTTGTCATGTTGCTCCTGAATGCTTTAATGAGCAGGAAATTATTATTTATAACAACTGTACATGACTGGTTATTAAGCGTGTGTAATGAGTATGATGGTTTAATGGGAAAACAACAACCCTGTGCTTTGAACAACTGGACAGCAGTTGAAGCTGGTAACCTGTGGTAGGTATGGCACTGACTTCCCTTTAACTTTCCTTTATCGTTTTATACCGCAAACATGGTTAATTCATGAACCTGATAATGATGATGATGATGATGGTGACAGTGATGCTGCTGCTGCTGCTGATGATGATTATGGAACTAAGATGCTGTCTCTGCTGGAGGATTTGCTGCAGTGGCTTAATAAACTATCTCCCTCAGAGTCGGTCAGTTTGTACGCTTCTGCTTTCCTCACCTCATTTCCCCTCACATCAACATTAATCACAATTATCCTCTCCTCAGCATAGCAAGTCGATAAGGTGCTGAACTCACACCTCTGTAATCTCTGTGGATGCGCTCATCTTTTATTCTGGACTAAAATACTGGTACAGTCTCTCACGTTAGGTCTAATGTGCATCCAAATAGGCATTAGCGTTGCACTTTCTCTCGTCACTCCACTCCTAACAGGCTTTGGTGGGAACAGATGCTCCACAGATTGGTTCTTCTACATGATTAAAAGGGTGTGGTTAATCGCCATGTCACGCAGGTGGCACTGTGAGATCATTCCGCTGGAACAGGCATGGGGCAACATGCAGGTTTTCTGCCTCATTTGGCACACTGATGATGATGATGATGATGATGATGATGATGATGATGAATTAATTTAGTGTGTGGATTATAATCTGTTTAATTTTAATGAATGGAAGATTATTTACAAAGAATTTTATTTAGTTAGTTATCACCACAAAGAAATGCTAAAAAAAAAAAAAAAAGTAAGTTTAAAATGAGGGGGTGTTCCCATGTCAAATTTCATTATTATTATTATTATCCTTATTATTATTAGTAGTAGTAGTAGTAGTAGTGGTGGTGGACATAGTTAGGTTTTTTTGTTTGTTTGCTTGTTTGTTTTTGCAAAGTGTGCAAAGATTTGAGCTTATTTATTTATTTGTTTATTTATTTGTTTAAGGAATAATACACAAATACTATGTCATTGTTGTATCAATTTTAATACGATTATTCATTATTTCATTAATGTGATTTGCCCTCAATACACTGTTTTGTGTTTGTTCGGTTGGTTGTTTGTTTACTTACTTAATTTCTTTCTTTCTTACTTACTTACTTATTTTTTTTAATGCAATGCAAAGCTCTAAAACTAGTTCATTTCAAGTCTTGGTTAACACAAAAACTTCCTCTGCCCTAAAGCGCCAAATATTGAAGGTGCTCATATTTTAATATTTTTATATTTTATGTTTTAAGAAGATATTCTCTTCATATTCTTCTTCTGGGATTAAGTGCACTTCAAAAGTGCAATTGATTTTTTTCTCTCATAACTATAATTTGATCTTTTCCCAGAAAGCAGCCAGCAAAATGTTATGTATGAGTAAAATTTATGCCTAATTTAATTATTTTTATTTCTTTTTTTCCCCCAATCTACATTAAATTCTCGCACAGCGTCTGTGACATGCTGTAACACCGATTTGTGACTGCCATCAGTTTGTATCCATCTGCATTAAACAGAGTTTTTAATAAACTCTATGAAGAAAGAAGTGCTCTGACATGTTCCTTCCTTTACAAGCTTAATTAGAAAAAAAAAAACCATGCATTTCCTTTAATTAACTCTGTAGTATTAAGAAGTTCATGTTAATGAACCTGGTGTAAAAGGAGACAAAGAGAAAATATCCTGGATTCAAAATAAAAGATGATTTATATATTTGATAACGTATTAAATATCATGGCTCTGTATTTGGGCTCAGCTTGCGACAAACCTGTAGTAACTAACATGTTTGCTTTGAATTTTCGTGAACGTCCTCTTCGTGCTCTGCAGTGAGACTTGCAGGATGTCTCCTTTCTCAAAAACATCTTGCTCATTAAACTCGCGCACATAGCTCTAGAGCAGAGATAATAACAGCGCTTCTTTCCTTACCCTGACTCAGCAAAAAAGTTTGGACTCAAACTAAAAGATGCACAAGCATCTTTACACTACTGAGATTGGAACTATAAAAGTTCCCGATGCCCTGGAATTTATCCTTCCTGGTTCCAGTACCCAAGAAAAGAATCAAACAACATCAGACCTGTTGTATTGACATCTCTCCTATTAATGACTTGTTGTAGGTCATCTCAGGACACATAGCCATGGCACTGGACTTCCTTTATCTTATATCTGTGTGAGCTTTTGATGAATAAATAGCCATCTTATATCAATGTTCAGGATGATACAACGTTAGAATATAGTTAGCTGGATAAAGTATTGCTTTGTGCTCTTCTGGGGCTCCAAGACTACGTTCAAGTTACAAGTCTCATTGTGCAATTTCAGTTCTTGGCAATTCATAGTGTTTAATGTGAGTGCATCTGTTCTCTGAAATGCCACACATGCACACATTGATACATTTTTGCACGAGTCATCAGCATCATCAACAACAACATATTTGTGAGATGACTCTTAAAACCGACAAAATGGATGCACTAGTACCGCATTTTGCTCTGGAGGACAGCAAACAGTTCATCAGCTGTACATCAGGTTGAAAAAAGCCAGATGGCTAACTCCTGCTGCTTTTGCAGCTATTGCTGGCTCTGCTGCACCAAGAGATGTGTGGGATACAAGAAAGGAGCCAGCTCAGCACATGCGCATAGGCAAAAAGCCACATGAATTCCGATCTGACCGTTCTCATTCATGACACATGGCCAAAAAAACAGATACGTATCTGATCTAGAATCTGAAAACATCCGATTTGAGTCACTTCAGCATAGTGATGTGACCGTAGCCCAATTTTACCATTTGCACCCTAATGTACAACTACATTGTCATTTTGCTGCTTTTTTAAATTTTGATGTTTTTCACAGTTCAGATTTTCTCTTCCTAGTGCAACTACAATGCCCCATATGTTTGGAAATGTTAAGTAGATATTAATCCCTGTGCACATGCAAGTCATATTGGACATGTCTACCATATTTTAGTGAACATGTACTATATATAAGCTTTTTAACCAATGGATATACTGTACACTACCAGTCAAAAGTTTGGACACGCCTTCTAATGCAATGTTTTTCTTTATTTTTATGACTTTAAAAGAGACTGGATAATGATGGACTGTTGTTTCTCTTTA
>JAQQZX010101410.1:0-10991 GCA_030068355.1 Notoglanidium maculatum | reverse complement strand
AGTCCATCATTACTTTAAGACATGAAGTGTCTTTTAAGTAATAAAAATAAAGAAAAAACATTGAATTAGAAGGTGTGCCCAAACTTTTCACTGGTCGTGTATTTGTGACAGAATTCTTATTTTGATGCTGAAAACTAAAAATGTATCATGGATCACGGTTATAAACAACAATAGTAAAACCATAGTGTTCCATACAAAAGCTTAGGGTGTGATACTAAAACCACAAAAATCCTGAAAGGTTTCATAAGAGCATTTAGAAGTTCTTGGATAAGAGACCCCTCAAGGCTGACTGTTGTTCACAACTCTACTGGGCTACACACTGGAGACGTCGCAGCATCGTCCTAGCTCAGCATTTCAGACAGTCAAGTGTCTTCGCATCAATTCTTCCTTCTCTTCATGTAGAAGTAAAATATCTTCCACTCCACTGGCCCCAAGTCCCTTCACTGAAGATTCATCAGAAGTAAAAGCACCAATCCCAATCCATCAGAGATCAGCGGTCAGCCCCATCAAGCGTGCTCTCATGAACTCACTTCAGATAAGGATCCACAATGAGTACTTTCAAATTCTGTGTTTCTACTGAGCCTGAAGAGACATGAGTTTTTAATTAGGTCTAGGATAAGCTTTCTATTTAAACCTGCTGTCTTTGTAATACCATTTATCAACGTTCATACAGTGGAGCTCTGTGTCTAGATCTCAAGCATACTGTATAATCTCATTAGGTCTAATTTATAGAAGAAAGATGCCTGGAATCTTTAAACACCTATTAACATTCCCTGCAAATCCAAACCTTGCACTTTAATAAATACTGATTTTAAATAAAGAATACCTCGGTTTCCATTACAGTTTTGCATAGAATAGAAGAGATGTTTTAAAACATTCGACAAAACAATTGTGAACTGTCTGTGTTTCCACGGAGTGACGTTATGTGATTAAAACTGGGTTTTCTCCTCTCGTGGTAGCTCTTTCTGAGCGCCCTTTTCTTTCGGAAAGTTATTCCAGTTGCTCTTCATGTCATGCGAGTCGAATGCGAAAAATGTGATTACATTTCAATTTTGCAAAATGTTGCTTTATCGAAACATCTTGAAAACCACCTCATGCGGGTGTATAAAGTTGTTTGCCATATTTGAGAGATTTTTTTTTTTTTTTTTTTTTTTTTTTTTTTTTTTAAATTCATGCGTTTCCATTACTCGTTTTTTAGTTCGCAGTTTCAGATTGCACATTATGTAGGTTAAAGGGACCCTAGCTAATGTTGCATTTAAAAAGCAAGGAATAAACTCAACAGGGTTCCGAAGTTGCTTACTTTCTAATAACAGCACATACTGAAGAGTTTTATTCCTCTTACGCCACAGTAACATGCCAGTTGTAAAAAAAAAAATTTCCTATGACACCATGCTCTTATCTGCTTATAGTTACATTTAATTTCTGTGAAAAACAGGTTCGTTACCATCATTTACATTATAACAGCTAAAAACAGTTTTTCCCTCCCCGTACTCGGTTCAAACAAAAGAAATCATGTTACCATGAAACCGCAAAGTCCACAGTCCTGAAGACTTTCTTGTGTCAAAGAAATCAGAGAAAGATCTTTTACAAAGTACTGATGCTGGAGACGTTTATAACTGCTAAATTAACAGTTCTTTTACCATGCCAAAACTTTACATCCATGTTTAAACCATTTATATGGATAACATACAAGTTCCTATAAAAAGTATATAAAAAAAAGTATACCATGTTAGAATAAGTGGATTAATGTAACCAAGAATTCAACATAAATTGCTATATAGTAACATGAATTTTCCTCTACACCCTTCACCCCAATAACCAAAGTGAAGACACACCAAGCTAAAATTACTGGTTTCTCATAGAGCCAAAGCACAGCATCCTTAAATGACTGACCATCTGACACCAAAAAACACACATCTGTGGGTGGTGAAGAAAAGAGAGGAAAAAAGACAGAGATGAGAATCATCAGATCTAGTGCACTTGTAGCGTTTGTTGCACGGAGGTGGAAATTGCACTAGGCGTGTCTGTGTGTAAACTGATCTAAGGGGAGAGCTGTTTGCCTGGAAGAAAGGGGACACACACAAATACACACATGGCCATTTAGAAAGACGGGGGCCTCGGGTCTCGCCTTTGATCCGACAATGAAGAACACATGGTGGGTCTCAGGAATATAACACACAGTAGCAAACACACAGACACACCCATGTACACACATATCACTTACTTTACACAGTTTACCACTGAATTATGCATTAGTGTAACTAAATAGTGTCATGCCTAGGCCTTTTAATCCCTCACATGGACCAGCGAAATGTCACCATCATGTCAGTACGTATATGCTTCCTGATTCATCAGGACTCCAAGAAGAGTCTAACGTGGTCTTACCACTCTAAACAGAAATTTGGTTTTATTACAGATGTGCGTGTATGTTTTTTAATCAATTAATTTTTTATCTGTTATTAAATGAACCTCTAATTCAGACTGAAAGATGGCACTGGAAAAATAAAGCCAGCCTAGTGGTTTACTGGACAATGCATTGCGTTGCCTAATTGACAGATTTGCCTTCATTCATGCTGTAAATATTTACACATAATGACAAGGCTGTGGATATAGCAATTATAGCAACTGTGGATGACGTATTGATGCCAACTTGGGTGAAAGGCTTGCTCATGGAATAATGTGCAATTACAAGCTAATTTGCAATGGCAGCGTTTACTGATATAAATACAAAGAATTCCAAAAGAAAACGGAAAATGATCCATTTAATCAACGTTTTGAAGAAATTTCTAAAAACTCTCACATCAGCTTAACACATAACACACACTGGTCAGATAAAGCTCAAAAGAAAGAAAGGGATGCTAACTTCACTTGAAGCTCCTTTAACAGGAATGTACACATCAATGGGAGCTAATCAGCTGGATAGCTGACGGGCTTTAAAGTGAAAGTGGCTTCATTGGGATCTTTTTCCGAATAAACAGAACATTTGGTCGATGGTACATTAAAGGAGCATTAGGTAAAATTAGTCTTTTTTTCCAGGAACTACAAGGCCACTGTGTCTATGGCCATCATAACCATAGTTCCAGGAACCACAGTGTCTATAAAAAGACTGGCAGGACATGCATCTAAACACAAACGAGCATTCTGGATCAGAAGTAAGTTTTCAAAACAGGTTTTCTCAGCAACTTAATACCCTTCGCTAAGCCCATGGCTTAATGCATTGTTCATCATGTTCTACAAGTACGCAAAAAACAACAACAACTCACCCCTATTGCACTATTAAGTATCGCAGGAGAAGTGTCTCCTCCTTTCACCCCGGTTCCTGGACAAGAGCGTGCATGAGTCATTTCATTTGTGTGAGTGGGTCCTTTCAAAAGATGCTGCAATCCACAATGACCAAGAACTTTCTGACCCTGACCAATCAGACACAGGGAGGTAAGGAATCATTTCCCATGACTATGACAAAATTAAGGACAATTATGTGAAAGTTATTTTTCTATTTGGTGGTCTGATACATTAGACTGAGACCTGAACTGTGTATGAGAACCAACTTGCACACAGAGGATTAAATTGTAAGCTCATTATTATTAGGACCATTCATACAGCCCTCGTTCCGCAGCACGTGTGCGCATTCCACACACGAATCATCATCCGTTTCAAAACGTACATTAACCTTATACTGAATGGCCTGCACCTGGCTCAGGAGGTTTGCTAGGTGAGTAAGAATTGACTGTGAAAAGTGGCTTTCTTGTGAAATTTAAAGAATTCTGTGAAAGATAGAGGGGTGGAACTTATCTAACTGACAAATTCATGAGTTTTTATGCCTTTGTCCTAATAAGTCAGAATGTATTTGTATATGAATGTTTCTGACAAGCACTGCACATTTGAATGGGTATGAATGGTTATATAGGCTCTAATTTTAGTCAGTAGAGATGGGTAATATGTAAAGGAAAAACATGACCTGGCATTTTGTTATTAGACTTTGATTATGTGGAGCGTCTGCCTTACAGGTCTTTATGAATTAGTGGTTTCTATAGGAATGATAAAACATCAGTATATTAACAAAAAACTATCATTGGAATTACAGCTGGTACTATGGTCAGAGCCACCGTTACAGAAATTTATAAATCCTTCTAAACATTCAGATCTGAGAATTGAGAAAATGAGAAAAAGTCAGAATACCTAATCTCAACACTTGAAAGAAATTTCTATGATACACTATGAACATGTATCATGAATTTTGGGTTTGCTAAGAAACTGCATGCCTGCAAAACAGCATTGTTGGAAAAAAAAAAAAAGAAAAAAAAAAGAAAAACACCTTTCATTGATCTCTGAACGTTCAACGAAATTTTTATTTAAAAATCACAGAAATGGAAAAAAAAACCAAAACATTGAAATGTAGTTTCCATTAAACTTCTGTACAAGAATGTAACATCTAACCAGCCGCTTCCAATCAGATTTTTCTCATTTTTATTATGAATAAAAAAAAGTTTGTGTCAACAAAACCTGTCCTTAAATGTTCATCAAATTTCCAGCATGAACTTGCTGAAGGCATTTGCTTTAGAGGTATATACACAAAGGTGCATCTAAAAATAAAATTTGAATATCATGGAAAAAGTACATTTTTGTGGAAATTTAATTCAAAAAGGAGTTGGCACAGTAAGATCATGGTTAGCAAACCATTTGGTAGTAGTTTTGGAACCATGGGCAGGAGAAATCAGCATCTCCATACAGCCTGTCAGCAGATGGAAGCATGAAGTGCTCCAAAATCTGCTGGTAGATGGCAACGTGTGTAATATTTATATGTAATAGAACTAAACTAATGTGAGAATAGAATATATTAAATTTTCACATTCTTAAATAACTGATGGAAGATATAGCACTTTTCACAATATTCTAATTTTCTGAGACACACCTGTACACCATTGTTCTAGCCTATATAATGATTATATACACTCTTGAGGTTTCATGGAACCTTGTTTCGCTATAGGTTCTTTGGTTTGTCCCTCTACAGGAACCTTTTAATGTTCAATGTAGAACTTTACAACAGAGAATTATGGATTCATAAAAGGCCCAAAAGTATTATCTTTTTAGATTCTGTTAACCATCCAAATTCCCTTGAGGAAACTTTTTTCTTGTAGGTGCAGGTTGCAACATCCCCCCCCCCCCATTTAAAGGTTGCTCATAACATTCCCTATAAGACACAAACTAGCATTACAGAAATGTTTGTGTTCCTGCAACTAAATATCTTGCAGTAAAACATTCTCGGAAAATCTTCTGCGATGAGTTTTCTTAAATACAAGTTCATAAAATTGTTGTTTACAAAACATATTGCGAACTTAAAATTGTTAGTTGGAACTGCACTGATCTGATACAGAGTATTGGTATCAAGGCCAATAATAGCATGAAGTGTTGGACTGTACTGGTTCAGACAGTCATATTTTCCAATCTAATTTGATCTGTATACAACAGAAACTTGGTCACCAAAACAACGCTGGTATTACCTCACCATCAGATATTAGCCAATATTCATAGCAAAAATGGAAAAGGTTGGATTGTTGCATGCCTAGGGTCATACTTATACAAAGAACTTGTATCTAATGACCATTCTGTGGAATTGACTTTACCGAGAAGGATGCGTGCAGCCTTAGAAGAGCTCGCTCATGCTTTGCTTCATGGGACAGACTTTATGTTGGGACTGCGTCAACACAGTCTAACTTAAATGAAGTTGTGTATATGTAGGAAATTCAGGATTAGTGACTGGATTTTCAAATGTCATTGATATTGGGGGAGTTGAATATTGTGGTCTGTGGTAAACTGGCGACCTGCCCAGGGTGTACCTCGCCTCTCGGCCGAAAAAAAGTCTGCTGAGATTGGCTCCAGATTCCCCTGCGACCCAGACGGATAAAGCGGTATAGATAATGGATGGATAGATGGATGAATATTGTGGTACAGTGCTGTAGAATTCTCAAATCAAATTGATCAGAAGGTGTTTTCTATTCATGCTGTTCTATAACAGCAGCTCAGCACTGACGATATAAAAAAAGTTTAATGTTAATGTGCTCATTCTGATATTTCTGGAGTAACAGCTGATTCACCTTCACAATGGCTGAGTATGGTGCATGATCTAAGGCTAATAATAAAATCAATTAAAAAAAAATTTATTGCATGTGATATGTAACTAATATGGTGGAACTTTCTGCAATGAGATGCTGGAAAGGGTCTTCAGAATTAGTGCTTTGTAAAAGCCAGTAAGTTTTGGCTGCTTGGTAACATGACACTGTGTTGTTGGTTTTTTTATTAGACAGAACAAAAGTTAAGTGCTGTTGTTTACATGGCTAAGGTTTTACACTGATTTTTGAAAAATTGCCGGTGATGCATTGGCTCACGAGTTTAACCAATCACCATACACTTACGTCACTCATGGTTCCACTTGCGCTAGAAGAGAATCTACCCTGAAGTAGGACCTAAAAAGTCCATCAAAATGACATTCTACGAACCATGATTGTCTTCAGTTCCTGCACTGCGGACACACAAACCTAAGGGTACTTCTTCCAACAGTTCTAAAAACTATGAAAAAGTTCCTCCGGTCTGAAATCGCATTTAGTAATAATAAAAAGTGCTACAGGTCATTCTTTAATTAATAATTTAGTGTAATGTTGGCTAATTGAAACACTCTGGGATGTGTTGTTACAGAAAAATTAATTATTATTAAATGTGGGGACATCACATCACCCAACTGAGGATTAGTTCCCAGCATGCCCTATTATTCCTTACATATTACATAACTGATCATACTGTAACTGATAGTACTAGACTATTCCCAATTTCTGAACACAAATGAACAAATTATTGACTAAGCATGTCCTTTGGCTGAACAGCATTTCAGCAGAGACTTTAATTTCAATCTTAGCATTAGAGTCCCAAAACTCTTAACCATTCATCTGTGATTTGGCACATCCCTGATCAAGAAACTCTGCCATCTGCATCTGCCATCCACAGTCCCCAAACATTTGTCTGTCCTTGCTCGGTTTGGACCTCAGCCACAACGTACAGCCTGGACGATTTGGCGCCCTGCTGGTTCACCCTGAAGAGCTCCATGGGCCATGAGAACCAAGCTGGAAGATATTTATAGAGCGTGTCCTTATACAGTGGGCTCTTTATGAGCTCATGGGCATTTCCGGGTCACCGTGTCTCCAAAACCACAACGGTAGAGAGGACAACTTGTCGAAGGCTGACATCCAGAGGTTGATGGGACAGGAAGCGTTGGCTCTGCTCATGTACATGGATAAAGCTAATCAATTAGAAAGCAGACAGAACTACAATCCAAGCTTCAAAGGTTCAGGTCAAGAACTTTATATTTATAATTAAAAATGTCAACTGTGCCAAATTTACATTGAGCAATATAACAGTTGCTTGTAGAGACAGTGTCAAGCACTTTATATTACAGTGTTCTTGTGTCCCATAGCTAACACAGATTTCTCCTGGTATAGAGACAAAATATTGTAAAACCAGACCAAACATAAATTCAACATGTAGCCAGACGAAATATGGTTCTTTAATGGTTCTTTTCTCCCGATATGATCATTAGTATTGGTAAGTAGTGAGAATTTACATCAACTGGGGAAGTTCATACAACAAAAATATCCGCATCGAAGCCTACAACATCCTCTTAAGCTGGGGTCATAGTCAATTTAATGTCGCTGACAAAAACAGCTCACAATAATTCTTTGGTCATAACTTGTCATCGGTGGTTTTTGACAGTAAAATGGGCCAATGTGACGTTACAGTGAGACCAAAGACATCCAAAAACAAGGTTCTGGAAGTTTTAGGAAATGTTTAAAATCTCTCCGTGATCATTGCTAAAACACTCATTTCAAAGCCACCAACAACAGGAGAACAATCCAAAGTGTTAAGCAACCAATTACATCATTCATTAATCACCTTATTACTAAACTATTATTACTGAAAAACTTCCTTATTGACGAAGGATAAGACTAATAACTTTTGCTAATGCTCTTAACACAGTCTGTTACACTAATGATGCTTAATTATAACAAATGTACAATGTAATGTGTGAGTTGAAAGAGATTGGGATTTTATTTCTGTCAGAAACATCATGGACAAGTAAAGTACATCATCCATGGACAATAATATGCGCGCAGTACAGTTCTATTTATTTAATAGACATTTGAAGTTATATTTTTGAGTTCTTAAACATAATTCAACACAGAGAAAGGGAGTGCCCTAGCCCATTCCCTTCAGTCACATCAACCTTTCCCTGAGGGGACAAACAGACCCGTCCTGTCCAATCACCAATCCCACATGACATTTATTTTTCAAACTGAAAAAAAAAAAAAAAACCCACCCTATTTGTTTGGTTAACCAATGAAATCTCACAATTAGATTCCTTGATCATTTTCCTAAAACAGCATGACCTGAAGCATTTTATTCCTTTCACACCACAGCAATTTGCCAACACTGACAATTTTTTTAAATGTAATAAAGATGAGAGTATAAAGATAAAAACCTTTAATAGAGATGTCTAGCATAGATTTTTATATGACAGCTAAAGACAGCCATTTGTGTTAAAAAAAAAAACCAAACAAACAAAAGCACCCAACGCTTTAACTTTGAATTTTGTCAAATATCACAAACACCAAAATTAACAATTGAGGGTTTTTCTTTTTTTAAAATACCTTTCCAGTGGTTGTACCAATTGACAGACTTGAACTAACCAGTGTAGTTTTTACTGTTTGGTCTCGGTTGCCAATAGCTCTCCTCTATTGCGTAATAACAAGCTATCATGGAAATCGAAGGCAAATGCGTACTCCCATATAACCAGTGATGAGCAACAGTTTAAATATAATCCACCTCATAACTTAGATTTCTTTTATTGTTTCAGTTTGAGCAAAAATATCAACTTGTCAAAACAGGATAGGGGAGTGGAACCATGGGAATAGGATAAACGTACGTGTTGTTTCACATGACAAAGTCATCCAGGCAGTGTCTGAGGGTGTATTTTGCTTCTTGGTTCATATTTATAACTAGCAGAAGTTTACCAGAAAGGCCTGACTACAAGGTAGCAATCACTGGATGGAATAATCCAGCACTACCCAGAGACACACATTTTGCAATGCCAAGTAGAATATGCCAAATCTGTGGAGTCCAGAAGCCACAAGGCTCCTCCCATGAAGGTGGATGTTACACAGAAACTGTTGTCCATTCTGTCCATTTTTAAATTTGATTACTGCGGAGAACCTATTGGACAGAGAAGAAGACCTTAATAAATAAACAAATCAATAAACGGAAGTCTGGAATAATGGAATAAAACAAGCGCTACACTTCTGACGATCCCTACTTTAGCTCCAATTCCTCTACCCCTTCTTTACGTTATGACCTCTAATCAGAAACCAGTCTCTCTGTGGCTCCTGGAACTTGTAGGTTTAACCTTGAAACCCATGTTATCAATAAAATGACATCTCACCTGATGTGGGCACCTGAAACTTTGGTGCTTGGTTCCAGAACAATATTAATTAACAAAACTGGTTGATGCTTGGACCCTCAAAAAGTTTCTCGACACAATCTTAATAAATACTACCAACACTATAAAGGCTTTTAAACCTTTAGGGCTTGGATCCCAGTAGTAATTAAAATAAAAACACAAAAGTTTATATTCCACTACTCTATTTGCTAGGTTAAACAGTTAACTTGCAGCTTTGAGCATCACTTTACAGGTAGCTTCTTAAATGTTTTGTGCGGATTACATTACTTTAAGCTACGTCATTTCTTGTTTTAGCAAAGCAAGTGAGAAAACAGATGAACTATGGCTAGACACATGTGAATAAAAACACAGAGCTTTGCTGATAGGCTAATAAACTCTAACTATTGCCACAGCACAAGACCTCATGATGCAGGAATCAGTTGAAGGCAAGATGCAAGACGTCCAGCCACAAGCCACAGTGGAATGGCCTGAACTTTCAGATTTACGAGCAAAATAAAGGCAACAATAAATATATATATATATATGTGCGGTGACTGTGGGAGCTAGCTAAAACAGTGACATTTAACCTGTTCGTTCTTTACTGGCGAAACATACAAGCCATGAAGATAGCCTAAAAGATGAACATTTTCATGCTATAAATTATCAGTACAGTGGTATGGCAACTATATAACCTAATATCACTGTTTTGACATATCACAGTATTTGCTTACATTTCCATATTAACTTCACAATTCCAAAGAGAATAAATTCTCCATAACACAGCAGCATAAGTATTAAAGTCACCCCAAATGATCTCAAATGTCATTCTTGATTAAATATTTTCATGGAAATGTATTTGATTGCACATGTGGACTGTACATGTTACATGTTGTCACTGTAATTGCTTTGCTATGTTCTGTCTCAGGGATGGAAATTTCATTTCATTCTTGAGGGGGACAATAAACAGATACATTTCCCAAGAGCAATTTCTGGGTGGGTCGGGCACAAAAGATGCCACCAAAGGTATTGTACCCATTTTAAATTAATAATATATGAAATCTTTACTAGCGTTACATCTCAGCTAGTAGATAACTGATTGGTAATAAGGATTAGCATGAACAAATGACACCACAGCATTAGGATAACATTTCTATGGGTCAACATACTTCAATCCTTTAGTATGAAGATTTTGTCAAATTGCCTTTGATTGTACTGGGATTTTACTAACTATATACACCTTTTCTCTGCCACACACACACACACACTCTCTGAGAAGTAACAGAGTGAAAAGTAGTATCTAGTTAGATCACTATTTAATATGTGAACACAAAAAAAAACAAACTGTATAGTCGTCTAATAAAAGGGGAAAATATTTCAAAGCTTGAAAAAGATATTGCTTTACATTTACAATTGGCACACATTTTTTTAGTACATATTATTATCCATCCATCCATCCATTATCTATACCGCTTTATCCGTCTGGGTCGCGGGGAAGCTGGAGCCAATCCCA